>PVIH01010465.1:0-75190 GCA_004025045.1 Sigmodon hispidus | reverse complement strand
AGGGGAGGGGAGGGGAGGGGAGGGGAGGGGAGGAAAGCTAAGGACCTGTTTTAAAGAGTATGCTTTCTGGAGCTAGTTAGCAAAGAAGAAGCCTTTCTAGATAAAGTGACATAGTAAAGAGATCACAGAACGGCATGACTCAGAAAACCATTTGAACTTTATTCTCCTAGTAAAAAGAATATTTAAATATCAGTATAAATACTTAAAACAGATTTACACAAAAAAAAAATTATAAAAACTGAGTTTTAGAATTGTATTTTGGTATATTATACTTCACAAGATATGAGCATTATGGTAAAATGTTAATAATTACTTAGCAAAGAAATTCTGTAATTAACCCAGCAAAGATATTCACAGTTTTCATCATACTACTGCCTGCTCTTATAGTCCTTTAAGAAAGAATTTGACTAGAAAGCCAAGTTTTTTGACCTTCTTTTCTTCAAGAATTCCTTCTTTAACTATCAGCCCACAATGGCTATGAACTCTATCTGAAGAGTCATCTAGATATGTAACTAACCTATAGACAGGCTACCTATTTCTTTCTTCATCAGCAATATCATGGAAGTTGTTGATTTCATGAGACTATCATCTTTTTCAAGATGTCTTACACTACTAGTGGAATGACCTAAGAAATTGCACCCATTGGTGAATGCATAGTTGTTTTCTCATAGATTTAAAACAAGGAGTTAAGTTTGGATTTCCCAATATTTAAAAAAGAGATATAAAAATAATTTTACATTTTTCAAAGAAAGGAAGCACATTAGTCCTAGATTTCAATTTTCCTCAAGTGCTGAGATAAGCTACTGTGGCCTACTGGACAATCTTTATGGTCACATCATCTAAAGAGGTGAAGAATGGCCTGGATGGACTGTGGAAAGCTTGGAATTATCATTCCCTAGTGATTCTTTAGACATTTTCCTTTAATGTACACAATTTTTGTAACTAAAATACCATGTAAATTTAGTTTTGTGGTAAGAGAAAGGGTCTGTGGTAGATGAGAGTATATACAAAGGGCTTTTGGTCATCTAAAACAATTAACCACTACTCAAATTAAATATGACTCAAAATTAAATTTTAGTCATTAGTTTTACTTTAGTAAGAAAACTTTATTTTCTATAATGGACCAAATCACTGAACATTTTTAGTTTCTTTTCACTTCATCCTAGAAAAAATATATTTGTCCTTTCCAGTTTTTAAGAAAAAATTATATCAATATTCCTAAATTAATCTGAAAGCAGAAGTTATGCCAGTGCAGAAATTTGGCCATTGCCTGGCAGGACAATTAGAAACAGCCCTTCAACTACAGTTCTTACAATATAGATAGCATTGAATTTCTCAGAGATAAGCTGTTTTTTAGAAGATAACAAGAGATTTTAGGGCAATAGAAATTCCCAAAGCTAAAAACAACATGAAGACCTCAGAAAGCAGAGATCAAAACTGAAGAGGAGCATCAGTCCAGGGCAGGCTAGAGTAAGGAAGGCGCCAGATGAGAAGCAGGCTTCTCGTGACACACTAACACACAGCCAGTAGGATAAACTCCAGTTTACACACACTGACATAACAGCAATTCTAGAATATTCACAGGTGAAAATGCTAGCCTACTGCTGCTCCTGAGGCCCATTAAAGAACACTACAGTCCGTTGGATTCCTGTGAAGGAAAGAAGCAGGTGCCCACTCCACTCTTTTTTTTTTTTTAAGTTTCACTCTTGGGAGAAGAAATAAAATTTTGATTCTGGCCCATAAATCCAAAGTGGTTTTTCAAGGTTTAAAATTCTTACTCTTTTTGAATTATAACTATGCCTCCTCTCTTTGGCATTGGAAGACATTCATGGCTGCTATCAAGGTAAGATGGAAATTGATGGATTGAAAGCCCATGTTTCTTTAGCCTATGTCATTCAGGGGTTTGCTTGTAAGATATAGGATTTATTGTGTGGTCATTAGTTCTAGAACTATGGGTCATGGTTTGTGCCTTTTATGATAGTGAATGATTTGGTTTCCTTCTGAGGTATTAAAGGTGAAAAATCCTGGTCCAGCCTGGTTTGCCCCTACAGTAGCAAAAATAATCTGTGTCCTACCTGTGCCCTCTTTAAAATGCACCATTGCTTTAGAGCTTAGCTTCTTCCACATTGTGTCCACAGGGACACAAATAATGCGGTAATAAAGAGTGTCCAAAATGTCATTCTCCAAAAAAAACTCTAAATCTATTTGGTATTAATGAAACAGTATGTAGGGAGAAAAGGGCTGCTATAAGACGCAATTGTCATCTCATAGAAAGGATTTGTTTTATAAGGCCAAAGCAAAGCTATACAATTTTTTTTTGAAAGACTCATCTACCTGACAGGTAAAACTTACAGAGGGAAAGAATGCACTAATGACTGGTTGGAAGCCAAGAAAGGCAGGAAAAGACTACATGGCTGAGAGTGGAAGCATGTAGGAAACAGCCACATGCTGTGAGGGTGTCTGGACAGCCCCATCAGGATGACTCTCACACTAGGATTTGATGGCAGTCACACCTTCTTGCTGAACTTTTAAAAACGTGAGTGCTGTAAATCATGAAAGGATTGCAGTGTGATGAAACCATTAGTGGTAGACGTGTTCTTATGATTTGAAATTCACGTGTTAAGAAAATATAACCAAATACTACTTTCCTAGCTAATAAGACCTTGAAAGCTTAGTATACTGTTTTCAGTAGGCAGAATACAAAAGAAGTTGGAGACTGCAGAAGATAGGAGATGGTCACATTACATAGTTCATTAGGATGACCCTTAACCTCAGTGTCATGAGGTCACTAGAGAATCTTCCTGTACACACTCAGGCCTCAGTCCAGGCACTCACATTTGGGTTCCATAAACTCAAAATGTCTATCACTTTCAGAAATTATAAATGAGAAATGGTTGCCCTAAAATATTCATTCAGAATCTGTCTCTCACACTTCAGCCATTATTCCTTTTACCATCTATCACATATATCCAGCCCCATTTGCTTTTACATACTCTCATCATGTCTTATGCCTTCCTTGCATGACATTTTTATGGGATATTTTATGGGAGCTAACTTTTGCAAGTGTACAGGCAGATGGAAAGAGGTTCCCATCTCTTTCCATATCTCAGCTCTAAGTCTTCTCTTCTAGCATTCTGTTCTTGAATAAATTGTCCTATCTCTTCTCATATCTCAACTCTAAACCTTCTCTTCTGGATTTCTGTTATCCCTGCCCATCTATTTCTAGCCACACAACCAGATTCTTCTCTGGAAGGACCTTTCAAATCTCAATGTTCTCCTTCATCTCTTCTAACCTTTTCCTCTCCGGAAACTCCAAACCTGGCACCTACATTTACCCCACCAGTTACTCACTTCTAAGGATCCTGATCCAGTTCTCCTTCTGTGGAAAATGGCTGGCATATCTATGAGATATTGAGATATTGAAAGTTTATACCCCATTTCCTCTGTCAGAACTTTCTTGGGTGGCAAAATTTAGGCTCTTACAGTTCGAACTCTAAGGTCTTTATAAAAGAATTCCAATATATTACTCAATCCTATGGTCTCACTTTTCATGATATATATACTATTCAAACAAATAATCTCCCCAAAGAGTGAAGGCCAGTTTGGGAACAGGCCAGAACTCATGCAGATGAGGTTCATCAGACAAATGTAGTATACCCTCCTGGAGCTGAGACTGTTCCAGATGTATACCCCCACTGGAATTACAATGCACCAAGTGGGGGATCTTAGCCAGAGACAATTTTGTGAGCAATTTACTGGCATATCTGTGTAGAACTGCTTAGAAGTCTGTCAATTTTTTTAAAAATGCAAGAGATAGTAAGGATAAACAAGAGAATCCATCCCAGGTTTTGGAAGGCCTCACAAATGCACTCTTACAATATAATAACTTAGATCCTGAGAGAGCTGAGGGAAGGCCACTCCCCATGACCCATTATTTTACCCAGAGCTACCCCAACATTACAGCCAAACTTAGATCTCTTGAGAGGGGACCACTGAGTCCATAGGCAGAAGTTTTAGTGCTGGCTTTTAAGGTGTATTACAGGAGAGATGAGAAAATATGCCATGAAAAAAATTTCCTGCTGGCCAAATCTATCAGACCAGCTACTTTGTTTCTTCCTATGACAAGCAGACCTTGACCTCCCAGTGCATGCTTTAAATGTGGCTAGCTCAGCCATTGATCTCAGTCTTACCCAGTCATCCAGGCCTTGCCCTAGGTGCCATAAGAAACACTGGTCCAGTGACTGTTCCCAAGCCTCAAGTGGCAGAGAGACTGTACACACAGACAACTCCCCAGTTGATCTTCTAGGCCTTGTAGTGGATGATTGATGCTGCCCGGGGTTCCCTAACTAGACCACCATCATCATGAAAAGGGATCCCCAGGTAGTCATAACTGTATCATCATGGTCTATTTCCTTCCTTGTGGACACCAGTGCCACATACTCAGTCCTGCAGAGTTTTGGGGTTCTATCTCTCTTTCTAGCCTCAACATTCCCAGGGTGGGAGACAAACAATTCTGGCCTCATCAGATGCTGTCACTTAACTATATTTTCAGAGATATCCCTATCACCTACTCATTTTTGGTCACACCAACCTGCCCCACATCGCAATGGCAAAAGATTTTTTTAGCTTAAGTAAGAGTTTTCATTTCCTTTAGTCACCACATTTGCCTGAATCCAAACTCACCAGCTGCTCCTGCCACTTCCTTGCTTCTCCTTCTATCTGCTCAACCTGTCAGCTCTAAACCTCCCATACCCTCTTCCAGTCTCCCAGGTGGACCCCAAGTGTAAGAAACCTAGAATCCTTATGTTGCTAGACACATTTTCCTAAAATTCTCTGTCTCTGAGTTTTCTGTTCCAGCTTGTTTCTCAGAGCCAAAGCTCTGAGGTATTTCACCTCATCCTTCCCCTCCCCCACAGACTAACCCTCCAGCCACAGCTTCTGGAGAAAAAAAAAAAAACCCAGAAGCCATCTTATCATCAGAAAACAGTTCACCTGACTGCCCCCCTCTGAGGACTAGAGAAAAGAAACCAAGAGCCATTTTTAAAACTGATAACAGGTAAAACAGACCACTCCTTCCACCCCCCAGGACCAAAGAAAAAGACCCAAACGCCATTTTAACCTCAGCAACAAGTAAACGAAAAACATGAGAAATTTTTAACCTCTTTCCATCCCCAAACCTAGCAAAGATTCACAAACTTTATTGTGCAGCCACTAGCCACTGAAGTCTCCTAGAAAGAAGAAACAGAAAACAGCTACCTCGAGGTTCAAAGTAACTTAAGGTTACACATGTCCCAATTTCAAACCTTCTTTCTCTCCTTCTCTCTTCTCTTAATCTGACCTCCAGACCTCATTATAGCAGAGAATCCTCACTATATCTGTCCCTTCCCAAGGTTTTCTTACTAATTCATAGTTCTTTCCTGAGCTCCAGAAAAATCAAAATTTATCATTCCATGCCTTAAAATCACCCAGACTGCAGGAAATGAATCACAAAATCAGCAGGCCCACCACCGGAAAATACAGCTCTCATCTTCTGAAAAGAAAAGCTTCACCCTTAAGATAGCTTGAAGCAGCCTTAAGAGATTCATCAACCCAGTTCCTGTCCAATCCATATGCCCCTCCCACACACACACACACACATAAACCCAGCTTTCTTTTTATAATAAACATAAGAGTGAGATGTAAGGATTCTCCATGTGGTAAACCCAACATGATACCAGTAGAATACTCCTTGCATATGGATGGCATACCCCAGGCATGACTATGTAAATCTGTGCCAACCCATTCTCTTATAAGAAGATGCAACATAAAAGCTGTTCTCTTTTCTCTTCCACTTCTCTTCCCTCGTATCTGCTCGGCAACTCCCCTGAATAAATTCTAATGTGGCATCTGGTGGTGTGTGTCTGTTCTCATAAGCAAAACCAACAGTACAGCCACTGGTGAGTTGCCCATGTTCCAATAACTCAACCCCACCCATGCTCATGCCAGCAAACAGATTTAAACTTAGTGAGTCAAAACATCAAAGTGAGATGAGGTTTGTTTTAAAGGCAAAGAGTACTAAAGATAGAGAATAATGAAGAGTAAAAGTGACCAAAATTCTTGATATATATATATATAAAATTGTCAACAAATAAAAATAAATAATGTCTATTTTGAGGATTGGAAATATTTTTATCAAATACTTTGTCTTCCAATATAAAAAAATACATAAACTATTATACAAAGCATGAAAATTATCACAGAATAAGTGAGTAAAACTGACCCATTCTGTTGAGTTATCAGATCAATTATAACTAGATGAAAAGGAAATGACCATGAAAAACTTGGGGCTATGGGTATTGTTCCATCTTCACAAAGTATGCTTCCTTCTTTGGGGACTTCAATGAATGGAGTATTTCTTTAATTGGTTTCAAACATAGCATAGTTCTGTATTCTTTATTCATTTTTTTATAATGACAAATTCATGCTTCCTCTCTTGGTAGACTACTTCTGAAAATAGAATGACTTATCTTAGACAGCATCCCTTGTTTGAGTAAAGAATAGTACAGCTTCTAATCAGTGACCTTAACCTGTCTTCCTCATTTGCTAGCTTTTTGTGGAGATCCATTGGCTATCCAAGTTGAGTCTTTATAATAGCTATTGCTACTGACAATGAAAAACTAGAGCATAGAATCTTCATGTAAAAGGCTGAACACAAATACAATCTTTATGGTACAGTATTAGCAGAAGGCTGAAGCTAGTGTTTGTAAAGATTCTCTTCACCTGTATTCTCCATGTAAGAAACCAGGTGGTTAGGAATCACCTTACTCAGGCTTTCAACCAAACTGAAACTACAGATTCTACTCCGATCACCATGGGAATGTTGAACATGAGAATATCCTGTTGGATGCAGACTAATGTTAATCTATAATAGATTTTTCTTATTTTTTTCTTCCCCAATTCCTCTTACATCATCCCCAACTCCTTTTTCCATCCACTGTATTCTCTCTTTCCTCTCTTTCCCCTCAAAAAAAACCTAAATAATAAATAAATAAAAAGAAATACACACATACATACAAAACAAAGTGTCAAAAAGCAAAATAAGACAAAAGCCTACAAAACTACCATTGAATTTGTGTTGGCAACTACTCTTGAGCATGAGGCCTACCCAGATGTGGTTAGTATCCCCATAAGACTCTACTGGAGAAAGCTATTTTGACCTTTGTCACCTAATATCAGTTATAGATTGAGTTTTAGTTAGTTAAGGATGGAACTCTGTGTCCATGTCTCCCTCTGAGTGCCTAGACTTTATCTGGCTTGAATCTGCATATGCCTTTTATATACTGCCATAGTCTCTGTGGAGTCAGATGTGTGTCGGTCCTGCTATGTCTGGAAGACACTGTTTTCTTGTAGTCATCTTTCCCCTCCGGCTAATAAAATCTTTCTGCCTCCTGTTTAGTATAGATCTCTGAGCCTGGAGTGAAAGGAAAAGGGGGGAAATATAGCTTTCTAGAGCTATTATATAATAATGACTTCAGCAGTATACATGAATAAATAACAAAAAGGGACTGCAGTTAATATTTATTTAATTTCTGCAACTTCTTTTTAAATTTAAATTGAGCCTAAACCATTTACCTTTATTAGAATTGATTTTAGGTGAAAATAAAGATTTTCAATAGTTTTCATCTTAAACACTGTTTAATTTTAAGAAAGGAAATAGGATAGAAGACCTTTTTTTTCCAGAATCTTTTATGTACTCCTACATGTGGTGTAATATGCAGCCAAGATAACAAGTGATGAAATCATCATTGTATTTGTGGCCTGGAAACTTCCATGTGTTGTTTGGGGTTCTGGGCCACTTAAAACACAATAGAAATCACTCTTTCTATTGCATAATCATTTCCCTGGAAATATAGGTAAATGTGTGCCCCTGTCCAAAAACCAACTTCCAGTTCAGCTACTTCCAGATGTACCCCAGAAGAAGGTCTCGGGTCTCCTGAAGATTAGTTGATGTTGAAATTTATGGCCTTTGTTCTGGAGAAGCAGCAAACAAGCACAGTAGAGAAAAAGCCCTAAGAACCTGGATAATTTCATGAACAACATAAAGTATAAAAATGTCATGCTTCAAAGAGGAACCTTTCTTTATCTTGATTTTTCTTTCTCATTTTTTAAACAGGATTTCTTTATTGATTCTTTGAGAACTTCACATCATGTACCTCAATTGTACTCACCTCCCAGGCCTTCCATATCTTCCTCTCTCTGCTGCAGTGCACCTCATCAACAAAAATAAAAAATCGAAACAAGCAAACACAGACAAAAACAAACAAAAGAATCTTTTCACTCCTCCATCTTTCCCACCTCTCCAACATCTCTTGATTTGCCCTGGTGGCATTGGGAGCTACAGTGGGTCCCACAGTATACCTTTCTGTCCAATCAGCTTTAGTAGTGAATGTTCATTGCAATGAGTCTGGTTCAAGGCCTCTGGTTTCTGGTGCACCATTGTCACTAGATCCTCAACTCCTCCCAGATATCCTGCAGCCTTCTGAGTCACAAAGATCATTTGGTTATTGTTCAACAGAAACAGTCTTTTTAAAATCTCCATCAGGTCCTAAATGCAGTAGATATTGGGATAAGCCAACCTAAGGCCAAGGCCTAGGTTGTAGTTGAGCTAGTCAGTTCAGGCCAGTGGTGCCTCCACATTCAGGTAAGAGATGCAGCCATCTTCCCTATGCCTATGCCATCAGGGTTAGCCAGGGGCCATCTCTCCCAAGCTGGGGAAAAGGCAGTTCTCCCATGAGGGTCAAGGCTAGCTCTCTTGCTGGAAGCAGAGCCAGTTATCCTAGGGCCAGTGAAAGGCAGAGCAAGTTCAGCATGGCCTTCTAATTATATTCCACATGGTTCCTGTACCCCCATGAGGTGACACTGGCCACAGACATCAGCAAAGCCCCCAGCTGGAGCTGAACCATGGACCCAGGCATGGCCCCAGGCAGCAGCTTGGGCTGAGACAATGTCCTGACTTGAGGTAGAAGCACAGGCTACTCAGATCAGGATAGCTCTGGGGATGGCATGGTTCCTGGACATCAACTAGTTTTGGCCCAGACACCAGGCTTCTGTGCAATCTTTGGTGGCTACACAGATCCCAGCCATGGTTGGACCAGGGACCCAGACATAGTACTCAACAGCAGCCAGTTCTGGATGTCACCATTGCCAAAAGTAACGGTACAGGCCACTCAGGCAGGTCCCCAGCAGCAGTGCGGCCCTCAGACACTAATTTGGCCCCAGATCTCAGGCATCCATGTGGCCTTCAAGGGTAACAGGAACTTCCAACAGTAATGCTGACTGTGGCTGCTGTAGGGCCACAGACCCAGACATAGCCCTCAGCTGCAGAAGATCAGCATTTTTAAATATAACTTCCTTTAGAAATAAAACCAGAAAAGAGGAAGAAATCTGGGTCCCCTTCTGAATCAGACCCTTGTGGAGATGGTCTCATTTAATTCTAACCATATCTCAGAGAAGCAAATGATATTATCCCCACTTCATACTAAAGGAAACTGAGGATTGAGGTAGAGGTTAAATAACATACACAAAGTTCTATGGCTCACAAATTTCAGATTCAGAAATTTGACTCTTAATCTCAGGCCCTTGGGCGTAACTATGAGAACTTCAAACCTGTACATAATATCTATGCCACGATCTATCTGCCTGCTGGATGCCCAGCACCATGAACTAACAGCGGAAGAGGAAATCTTATCCTCAGAGTTATCTCTTGGTATCCACCAGTTTGCCTTGGCTGGTACACCACATACATATTGTGCATACATACATGCACACAATAAAGTTTTTAATCAAGGAGATCAAATGAAAGAAATGATGAACAATGAATATGCGGTAAATAAAAGCAATAGTTTAAAAATATTTCTAAAGCAATGAATACAACATTTCACTTTAAATTCTTCTTTTAATTCTGTCACCTAAATAGTTAAGGAGTTGAATGTTTTATCAAACTGGGATAATTTTGAAAATGAAAGATGACATTCTTCAACATTCTTTTGGGGTTTAGAATATAGATCAGTAAAATATTTGCCTAAACATGCAGTGCTCTGCAATATTTAATACTAACAAATATAATATAAAAGAACAAAATTTATTCTGGCTAGACATGTACAAGCCAGGCTCCTTAAGAACAATTAAGGGTGAGAAAATATTTTATTATGTAGAAAAATAGAACTTTTCCTTAGGACAAGAGTAACAAAATCCAAATTTATTATATCTTTAGTGTCATTGAACTTTTCCTCAATTTGTAATTTTCCTTTGTGAAATTTTACTCTAGTTTCTAAAACTGAATCCCTTAGGAGAAAAGATTTTTAAGTAGTATTAGTGGCTGAATATATTGTCTACCCAGTAGTGTTTATATTTTGATACAAGATTATATCTGACATTAAAGAAATCAATTTGTTGTTATAAGGTATTAAATAAACAGTATTACGTATTTGGGGGGAAAGCAAGAGTCTCCTTAGCATTAATGAAAAGCATACTAACTCGGGGGGGGGGGGGGGGGAGGGTGGTGAGGGAAGCCCAATCCAACTGAAGTAAAATACAAGCCAGAAGAGAACATCTAAGTCTCATCCTTTGTTTTTTTTCTACAGACAACTCACAAAGAAAGGTGGCATGGCACACAGGTGTCCTTCCCATGACCTCTCAGCTGTCTTTTTGTAAAGAAGCTGGATGTCCCCAGTGGATGCTCTAAAATAAATCTCCAATCCAGAAGAGGGTTATTTCAAATGAAGAATTAGACAATCAAGCTAGTTAAATGTACAAATGAATGTGTATTTACCTAAAATTGGAGTGCCTCATAGAGTTTTAGACATAGTTAAATAAATCAGTAATTAAGAAAAAAGTGACTAAGTAAATGAAGTGATCTATATACCAGAGAAAAGGTCTCTGACTGCTAAGTTTCCCAAACTTCCACCCTGAAAATTGAAAACTCAGGACACTACATGATAGCAAGAAGCAGGAAAAAAAAAAAATGTGCCGAAGCCTGTGATCTGTGACATCTTAACACTTGCTAGAGAAAGAAAGAGATTTGAAGCAAAAAAATTGGAGAGAGATTAAAATTTACAGATGGGTTTCTTCTTGATTGAGATAGGAAGAATTACTTCTGAGAGTCAAATGATGAATGAAAATTTTACTGGTGCAGGGAGGCTAAAAGAATAGAATTTTTTTGTTAAGTAACTACAAAACGAAAACTTCTCTCAAAAATATATGACATAGAAAATTAAGAAACAGCAAGAGGTGGAAAAAGAAGCATATACACTGAGGATTAAAAATGTAGTTACGGACATAGGAGGCCAAGGAGTTTTAGACTATAGGATGGTGAAGGAGCAGAGGAGATGAGGGACCAAATCCATCAGGGCAAACATGGAGATTTAACATGAAGCATCACTAAGTGGATGGGAAGCAAAAGCAAACTTGAAAAGTCATTAAGTACTAAAGGAAAATCATGCAAAAATAGTAATAAAAAAGTTCGCAAATGGGGGAAATGGAGAGAACAAAGAAACAACACTTTTTTTATTCAGAAAGTTTTACCCTAAAACTCCCTCATTTCCATACACACACTCTGTAAAGAACCAGACACACAACTCTTTTCCCAGACACTAAGAATGTCTTTGGCCCCAGACGTCACCCCTGAGCCCCCCCTTACAAAAATTCTCTGTGTGTGTGACCATCTCCTGGGAAAAGCAACTGCCTAGGCCTCAGTGCCTTGGTTGGTCCTTCATTAGAATAGTTCTCACAGGCATGTGGCCTCGCTAGTCATACACAGGAATCCCATATGGCACAATCTGGACCTCGCAGAAGTGAAATCTGCATAAAGTAGGACGAAGTCAGGGCCAGCACAAAAGGCTAGACACACATGTAGCGACATTGGCTCCGTGCCCTCTGACCTAGCTCTGTGCCTGTTCCCACACTCGTACAAGCCCAGGCCAGTGTATCCTCGGGCTTGTAGGTAGCTGCAGTCTGTCACAGGATGAGCAAGGAGCCAAAAAGAAGCTCAGAATTAGTCCCCTGACAGTGTGTGGATCAATTTTAAGACAGTGTCTTGTCATGCAAAAAGAAAACCTACATGTGGCTGCAATTAACCCAGTTACCCTGTGTCTAACATGTCCTATGGTCAAGAAACAGCCCTGTAGTGAGATGTCCAGAGCAGAATAGTGCTTTGAGATTATCAGATTAACTCAGTTCTCTTCTATCTGAGACAGAAAGGAGTTGACATAATAATCTTGTATGTGCCTAGATACTTCTTAGTGACATTGGTTGTTTTCTTTCTTTTTTGCTTGTTTTTGTCATTATCATTACTTTAAGTAAAGTTGCATTAAAGTAAAACTATGCTTATATCAGTATTTCCTGGGGGAAATCAACTGATAGCCAAGGGTTATAAATAGCTATGTCATGTGGTATTGTAAATTGTTTGTTAAATGCCGTGCACTTTAATGTATTAACAGCCATCTCTTGAAAAAGGCTGTAATGAGCACACACAGACACATACACACTGGACACCAAAATCAAGCTGCTCAGGATAAAATCCTGCCAGAACTACTCTCCCAACTTGAAAGTGTGCCCGCGCCCCTGTGACTGTGTTTGTGCTGTTGGGTGTTCTTGAAAGAAAAAAAATATATATCAAAAAAGTGTGAATTAATTCTCAGTGTCAGCCAAGTACTTCTTAGTTGGCATTATTATAATTACAAGTCAAAAACACATGAAAAAATGTGACTATAGTTCTTTATTCAAGGTCACAGTATTTTTTAAACAGAAATGTTTCTTTAATTTTCTATGTAATTTTTCACATACTTTTAAAGTTGTTCACTGCAGTATAATATCAACTATAACATTCAACTAATCTCTTCTGAGAAGAAAATAAAAGCATTTTGACATCTTCATTTTGAGTTGGGGGAAAAGCTATAACCCTTCCCCAGCAAGTGTTGCTGTCTGTCCACTGCATTAGTAAGAAGAAATCAGAACTCTGTGGAAGTCATTGGATTATTTAGAAACAAGGGAAGAGAGTCTCCTCTCCTTTCTAGGCATCCCAGGATTTTACAGTCCTTGATCAAGTATTTTGCAATTAATATGTCCTCAAAGGGCTTCTCTCTGAACACTGTTTAGTATTGATTTGCATGGATCTTTATGCATGATGCAATTTGAGGTAAATCAGTGTGCTGGAGTCTACAAATACTCTATTCACATGGCCCCATGAGCTGCTTCATGATCACTGAAAATAATCAGAAGTTTTCTGTTGTGAAGGTGCAGGCAGTTATCACAAAATCCAGTATGCAAGCCCTACGTCTGTAGGCACTTGGCAGATTGGCCGATCACAGTTCCCTGCAGTTTACCTGATGCTGATCAGCTCCAGGATTATGTGCGATTACTGCAATGGTGTTTGTACTTAGAGTTGAAGGATTCGTATACAGACTGGGTCATTGAAGGAGGAAACGAGAGGCATCAGAAAGAAAATTAAAACCATTGTTTTGTGTTGCTGCTAAGGGTTTCACTGCTATTTGTTTATTTGTTTTCTAAGTGCCAGACTGCACATGAGCTACACTGCTAATCCAGACCATTTTCCCAACATAGTTAATAGTAATGTCTAATTTAAAATCACAATGACTTGTTTGTTTCTAATTTGTTTAAAGGTGTTTGACAAATTGTTCCAATCATATCTGTAAACAGGAATTTTGTTTAGGCCACAATGTATCTCTGTGGTAGCACACATGCTTAGTACATCAAGGCCTTGGACTTGAACTCAATCTGAAATTAAAAAAAAAAAGACAAGTTTATTGCTTAAATATTGTATTATTTCTAAAAAGTGTGTTGTACTATAATGCTTGTTAAACTTATTATATTGGCTTCTAGTCAGATACAATGTCATATAGTTTTATATGACATGTATTACCTATTATTTCTTTAGTAAGAATTCTACAAGATGTTTTTACTTTAAATTGTTCTAATTTAATATTATCTTTTTATTAAGTTAAAAAAAATCTAAAGTATGACAAGACAACATCTATAAAAACACAAAATTATAAGTCCAGAACAAAACATTCTTGCTAGCAATAGCCAAGTGTTCTGGTGGAAAGTTAAAGCATGCTTACTGTGTATGACCTTCTGGTACTCAACTGAAAGAAAGTTTGATTAAGACTGGAGAGAAAGTGACATGAAATCATTAGAGGTATGCTAAGATTATCTTCTCCCACAGCAAATCTTCAAGAGGGATGTAAGTGTCCTAGTGCTAATACTGCATTTCTTTGGGTTAAATGATACCTACTCTTAGTGTCTATTTTTAAGGCAGAG
Source organism: Sigmodon hispidus (assembly GCA_004025045.1). Taxonomy (NCBI): domain Eukaryota; kingdom Metazoa; phylum Chordata; class Mammalia; order Rodentia; family Cricetidae; genus Sigmodon; species Sigmodon hispidus. Next base: position 60,874 of record PVIH01010465.1, on the reverse strand, counting down.
ATCCTCAACTGAGAAGGCTTTAAGTGACTTTTCTAATACCTTACCACCAATGGGACCCCTGCTGATACTACTCGCTATAATGCAGGGCTCTATGGAAGAAGTAAGCAGGACCCAGACCTGAAATATTAAAACTACTTCACAAGATATGTATGTACAAGATATCCCCAAGTTCTCGGTGTAAAGCTTCATTCAGTGTATCCAGAGCCACCTACACCATCATAGGTGAGGACATCACTTACCTATGGCATCCTGCTTTCAGCTAGTGAGAAACATTTGTGATCTGCTGAAGATATCGGAGGATTTGATTGTGTAGTATTTAGCAACATACGTATTCTATAGTGCAATTTGTATTTTAAGTCACTCATTTTTAAGACACATGTCTATGCATTCACAGCTGTCTGCTGATCAAAGTTCGGCCCAGTTTATCTGGACACAGCCAGTACTTTGACAGCCCCTGATTCTCTCTTCACAGTGTACCAAAACCATGACTATTTCAGCTAGTTATGTTCACAATCAGCATCAGGATTGTTTTTCTCTCCATATTCCATTCTACCAACACTTTTTCTGAGAGCATTTTATAAGGAAAGAAAAGTTAGCATCTTTTAGAACAATCTTAAAGCGTTACCAAGTCTAAAGAGGAATACCTGAAACAATTAACAGATTGAGTTTGAAGGCCCTGAGTGGCATCATTTCTGTGCTACTGCCCCAGCAGCCCTCTCCCAGCCTCCCATTCCATCACCTCAGCAACAGAAACCCTCTGATGCACAGGTCACTCCACTGTGGCTTTGACAGGACCACATTCCCTGTGGGTGGTCTGGCTTTTACAAGTGTTTGAACACAAATACATTAATGTAGCTATTTTAAAGCAACTGATCCTTCTAGTTTTTCACTGGAAAAAAAAAATCACCCTAGCAATTATTTGCTTTCTAAAATACTGTTGCTGTTATTTTTAATCTACCAAATCCAAATAATGAGTAATTTGCCGACTACTGCTAAGTCCTGGCTTCGCATCACCCTTCTGCCATCCCATCAGAAGCTCATGCATTGTATTCATGTTTTCAGATCTGCCTTTCTCTGAGAATCTCCATGCTTTGCTGCACTGCAATGATATTTAGTGTCCTGTCAGTTCCCTGGTGGCAAGGAGAGCAACCAAATGGTTTGCTACTTAATCAGCATAAACTGTGAACACTCTGAAATCAGCTAAAGAAAGAGCTGACCCTGGCCACAACAGGAGTCGATATTCTAAACAGGTAACATTTCAAAGCCTGTTGCTAAGAAAAATGTATCTTTAAAATTTTGTTTTAATTTGTTTAAAAAGTACACCACTGTATTTAAAGAACCATTTTTATGTTGACATCTTTGAATGAGACATTAGGTGTATATTCATATAACAGGTTGTTCAGGGTCTTAGAAAGTATTAGAGCATTTTCCTCATCATCACAAGGAAATGTTATTTACAACAGCTGTACCCTGAAGATGAAAATGTCTAATTCACTTATAGATTTTTAAAAAGCAGCAAGTTAAACTCAAAATAAAAGGGCCTTAGTTCTTCATATTGAGGTGACTGTTAAGGGGAGAAATAGCACGGTTTTTCGAGGGCTCTTTCTAAGGTCTGCATTCTAACTTGCAAAGGCTTCTTAAAGTTCTGGTGGTTCAGACAAAAAGCAACTAAATGGTTCACTTTTCAAGGCAGGGGAAAAGGAAACAGTGAAAAATGAATTATTCACGAGGCCCAATAGGTGGAAATGTTTGTGGTGTGTGTGAGGGGAGGGGTGTAGTGAGAGAGAGGAGAGAGAGAGGAGAAAGGAGAGAGAGATCTAAGAGACATTGACTGTCACAAAACAAACATAGGTGGATCAATTTCAAAGGAAAGTTAAAGTGAAAACAAGTAGGCTTCTAACAGACTGTTGGATGCTCGTCTACCAAGCCCCGAGCCTCCTGTCCAGGTCCAGGAAGAGCCCACCCGCCTCGGCTTCACCGGATGTGTGTCTTTGGTGATCTTCCCCTTGTTTGCATAGCAATCCTTGTTGGCTTCTAACTTTTCTCTTTCTCCTCTTCCCTGAACGTCTGCCACTCCTCAGGAGGCTCTTGCTCTGTGTCGTGACCTTCTGCCTGTTTTTTTTTTTCCAGGTCAGACATTCTTGAACTTCTCCCTGACCCTGAATCTTGTTCTGGTCACATTCTTGCCATAATACTGCTGGCCAGAGGAGTCCCTCTGGACAGTCTAGGGACCAGGACTAAGGGCAGTGCAGCCTAACTAAACAGCCTGAACTATGCACTTAAATCCCTTATTGACAGCATCTTCGCAGAGGTGGAAAGCATGAGTCAATTTCAAACTTGAAAATTTTGCATGGTTTCCAAATGTCCTGAATGTATTCTCCTGTTTCATGTGATTATCGCTATGCAGCAAGCTGATGGCTACCTAAATCCCATGCAAATCACTTGCAAGATGTAGGCTCAATGAAAACCCTCTCCCACATGCACAACAAAAATCAAACATTATTCCCTGCAAATCTAGCTGTAAGAAATGAAAAAAGGAGGTTATTATTATTTTTAATATTAATAGCAACTATTAACTGTTAATTTAGCCTAAGTCATCTGGAAGGGAAATCTGTGCCGCTTGCTTGTTAGTCGAACGGAATGCATGATAATGTTCTGTTGTGTGCTGTATGGCATACTCAGTTGCTAGGTTACCCAGAACATCAGGAATTCAGGGAACAATGTACTTATATCTTTTTCAATTTTGAAAAATAAAATAGGTATTGACATAAAATACAGTGTGGCACTGAAGTAATTTTGTAGAGGAGAGATCAGAAGAAGGGGGCCTTTCATCTCAGTGACAGCAGTTTACTCCTCATGGTGACTTACTGAGGGCAGGGGCAGGACAGCACAACAGGATGTCAGTCTCCGGCAGAATGCTTGTGGTCCTGTACCCCAGCAACTCTTTCTTGAGTCAGGCTCCCCAAAGCCATCCTGCAGCTGCTGCTCTGAGCTGTGTCAACCGGTCCTACAGAAACCTATGACAGGTCCAGTGATGTATGGGCCTGCAAGGGAACAGCAAAAGCTTTCATGTTAAGAACAAATATGACAGATCATGCTAAGGTCCTCAGCTAGCCAGGGCCATGCCAGGAACTTTTTTATGATTAGTATTATTATTATTATCACCTTCCTGCTCTGAGATAATGTCATAATTTACAGTCAGGCTTTGTGTGACCCAAATGATTGATGCCACTTGGACATGAATTGGTGGGGTTAATAATGGTCATTCAGCATGGCCCAGCATGGGAGGAAGCACTCTCAGAAAGAATGCCTTCACTTTGATATTCTGCTCAGGACAGGAAGGTGGACTTCTGGGAGTCAACACTCCATCACATTCTGATTCTGAAAGCATCCCCTGGGCCCTAGTGAAAATTCAAAGTTCCCTCTGTTCTTCCCAAGAATGCTTTTGATTTTGTTTAACCTTCAGCCCTAGATGTCTGTACTGAAGTTCCATCGAGAAGCACAGCCCTAATTCTCTGATGAAACATGAGCTTCATTTGGAAATAGAAGCAAAATCCCAGAGAAAGTTAGTACTCCACTTCTAGCAGCATCTCCTGGTGGGAACCCAGGCTGGAGGGAATGGCTTCCATAGCTTCTTATTCGTTCATCTGGGAATCGTTTTGGATGCTAAGAAGAAACCAACAATGATTGGGATAACATTCTTGATTTTAAAGTGATTAAAATTAATTAGGCATACTGTAGTAAAGGAAATGGAGACTCTTTTTATTTCAAAGTGAAAGGTACAGGAAAACAATTTTGTAAAACTTAAAAAAAAAAAAGAAAAAAAAAAAACCTGAAACTGATTTTGAGATAGAAAGCCAGGCATGGTAGCACATGTCTCAGATCCCAGAGCTCAGAAATTTGAGACAAAAGAATCAGGGATTCAAAACCAACCTCGAATATATAACAGTTCAAGAGCAGCCCGGGGAATATGAGATCCTGATTCAAAAGTAAAACAATGCAAATGAGATCACACAACAAGCTGTAAGCCAGAACACTACCCTAAAACTCTTGGACTATTTCTGCTCCCCTTTGAGTAAGTGCAGAGATAACAATGCATGTTGACAAAGTTTTTCAAACACTAGCATAAAGTGCTATAAAGCTATCCTCTGAACAAGGCCATCAGAGGAGGCTTCTACAGTGCTCCGTGACAATACAGACCTTCAGGGGTGATCGAATGTCAAATAAGAGAAAAGTACCTCCAGAGCCATAAAAATCATACTGGGAGTCATATTTTTCTGTTTGGAGAGTCACTATGCTTTGTTTTCAGCACTGCTAAAGGGGAGATCTACTCTTTAAAATGATTAAACATAAACAGCTTGAGCCATTAACTAGCAGCATTCATTTTTCTCATCCAGTGCAGTTCACCTGTCCCTCTGAAACACATTACCAAGCCATCACCATATGAGCATCACTCATCTTGAATTTTCTTTTTAACTTTATACCTACATCCAGTAATATCTTTTCTCCAAAGGCCCTAAAGCACTTTAAAAACAGATGATATTATTACTATTTTACTGGCAATGATACAGTATTGTATCCACTATGTCCAGCACACTGTCCCTGGAATGACCAACATGTACTAGTGATAAAGTTTATTCTCTGTAAACAGAAAAGGCACATGTGCAGTATGCCTTCTTGGGTACTGAAATAAAGCAGAATGCTTTCATAAACACACAGTTATGCAATAATTAGTAAACAAAATTAACCACAACACATCAATGTCTTTAAAAAGAAGCTCAAAATTGTCCCACTTCCTTTAATGCTGAATCTCTCTTGTCAGCTTTTATCAGCCTTCCCCAGGCGCCAGAAGAAATCCCAGACTCACCAGTATGGCATAGAGAGTCTCCCCCCTATTTTACCATAAACAAAACCAAAGCATCTCCCAAACACCTCCCTGTGTGAACCTCCACTAGTTGGCCAAAATAAGCTCTTAGTGAGTTTCCGAGAAAGCCAGAGTAAAGCTTTGCCCAGGGGGCTAATGAGATTATATGATCAGCAGGCCACCATTGCCACTGTATTTCCCTCACCGGCTCCACTACCCAGTGCCATATATATGTCCAAACTATAAATTTGTCTATGAATTACAATCTATGACCCACATATGAGAAAGAACATAAGCCATTAATCTTTAAGAGTCTGGTTTGTTTCTTTTAATAAAAGAGTTTCTGGTTCTATTTTCCTGCAAATGTCCTATTGTAATCTTTTCCTGCCTCCTCCTCCTTTTCCTTCTCCTCCTTCTTCTCCTTCTCCTACCCCTTCCCCTCCTTCTTTTCTTTAGACATCCTCATTCTGTAGACTTGACTGACTTGAACTTGATGGGTAGACCAGCTTGGCCTTGAACTCAGATCTGCCTGTTCCTGCCTCCCATGTGATGGGATCATAGGTGTGTACCACCATGCCCAGGCTTTCATTTTTCTTTATGGATGAATAAAATTCCATTAGGTATATGTACCACATTATCTTTATCCTTTTATCTGTTGATGGACATCTAGCAAGGCTTCCTTCCCTGGCTACTGTGAATAAAGCATCAAAGAATGTAGATATACAGTGTCTCTGTGGTAGAACTTGGAGTCCTTTCACTAGACACTCAAGAGTACAGTAGCTGAGTCATTTACTAGTCCTACTTTTGAGAGGCCGAGAGGCCTACAGGCTGATTTCCATAGTCTCTGCACTAGCTCACACTTCCACCAACAATCGGTAAGGGTTTCCCTTTCCCCACATCCTCTCTAGCAGAGCTGTTGTGTTGTTTTATTTTTATTTATAGTTTTTAAGTTTATGAGTGTGTGCCTGCATGTTTGTATGTGTACTACCTGCCTGTATAGTGCCTGCAGAGGCCCAGAAGAGAGTGTATGAATGAATCCACTAGAACTAAAACTACAGACAGTTGAAATCTACCATGTGAGTTCTAGGAACTAAACCCAGTCCTCATAAGAGCAGTCAGTGCTCTTAAACTAAGTACTAAGCCATCTCTCTGGTTCACCCTTTGTTTCCTTTGGGCTTGTCATTCTGACTGAGGTGAGATGGAAAGTAGCCTTAACTTTCATTTCAAAATAACTTGTTTATCCTAACACTTAGCACACACTCAAATGTCAAGGGAAGAGTCCCAGAAATTTGGCTCCTGAAGGTCAAAATTATTTCTGGGGGTTGGGATGCGGAAGAAAACCTATGAAAGAGGAAAAGCTAATGAGAATGTTCCTCCATGGGGACAAGTGAAACTTGTATCTGTTTCATCTCCAGTCTGACACTGTCACGGAACATATCAAGAAGCTTCCACAGATGGCTGCACTGGGCCCAGCTTTGCCAAGATTCTGCATATGATCTGAGTTTACTCTTTCCATGTGCCTTATTCCTAAGGAACGGACACTTCTGCTCCCCTTATCACTGAAGAATCACTGGCCATCATAACTCCTGAAGTCCTGAGAGCTTTTTCTTCCTCTGTACTTTACAACCTTCCTTAAGTCCACGTTGTGCAGAGAATTCCTGGTGTGGATCTTATTGTAGATTCTTTATCAGCCACTATTTTGAATACACTGTGGGCTCTTTTGATTAGGAAATCTATGTCCTTTTGTATTCAGTCACTTTTTCTTTTTAGGTATTTTTGTCTGAAGCTTTTTAAAGTCAGTATTGACCTTAATGATCTAACCTCTTGTTCTTTTCTTTCAGCATGTGAAGGCGTTGTGTATGAGAGTCTTGTAAAATGTGTGTATGAAAGAGCTTGTCTATGAGGTTGTGTATGTATAATGTGTATGTAGGAGAGAGTGATTGTAATGTATGAAAGATCATATGTGTTTGTTAGAGAGTGTGTGAGAGAGAAACTGTGTAATATGTGTGTATGAAAGAGAGTGTATGTAATGTGTGAGATGCTGAGGTTGCCTATGCTTTGGTCCCTGCTAGTTCCCATTTGAGGCAGAGGGCTAGAAGTTCTGAGAGCAACAACACAGTGTGTGTGTGTGTGTGTGTGTGTGTGTGTGTGTGTGTGTGTGTAATGAGTGTGTATGTGGTACAGTCTATGTGGTGCATATATATGTATGTGTATATATAGTATGTGTAATATACAATATGAAGTGGAAGATGTAGTGTGTGTCTGTGTGTGCACTTTGTGTATGATATGGTGTGTGTATATATATGTGTATGTGTGTGTAATTTGTGGTGTGTATGTGTATGTGCTCGAAGTTTGTGTGTGATGTGACATGCTATGGTATATGTGGTATGGAATGGGGGATGTAGTGTATATGTGTGTGTATGCTTTGTGTGTGATGTGATAAAGTGTACATTTAGTGTGGTGTGTATGCTTATGTGGTATGGTGTATGTGTAGTATGAGGGTTGTCTGTGTTGGGGGACATGTGTTTGGTATGCACACATGCAAAAGCCTGGGGAAGACTTTTTTGCACTCTCCACTGTTTCAGAATATTTGTTTAACTGTGCAAAGATGTGTTGCTGTTTCACCTTGCCTGTCTAAGGTACCTGATTGGTCTAATAAAATGTTAAATGGCCAAGGGAGACAGCTTAGGTGGAATTTCCAGGCAGTGAGAGGAAAGAGGAGGAATTTAGGCCCAGGGGAGAAGAAAGAAAAGGAAACAATAAGGAAATGTCAGGGGCCAGACAGACAAACAAGGAGGAAGCAGGATGAAAGAAAAAAAAACAGCCCTGAGGCAAAATGTAAATGAATAGAAATCGGTTAAATTAAAAGAGTTAATGGGACAAGCATAAGCTAAGATCAAGTATTCATAATTAATAAGTCTTTGTGTCTTTATTTGGAAGCTGGTTAGTGGCCCCCCTAAAAAATTTCAACTCTAAATGATGTTCATTAGGCTCAAATTTCCACATAGGGCCTGAGAAAGCTAGGGGGGGAAAGGGATATGGCTCCTTTAAGAGGCCCTGCTGTGCAGCAGAGCCCTTGAGCAGCCTGCACACTAAGTAGAAACAGCAAGGAAGTAAAAATACCTGCCACAGTGCAGCTGCCAACTTTCTAGAACTAGGGCTTAAATGCAGGTCTCAGTTAAACACAACTCCCAGACAAATGAAACTCTTGCCCTGACCCAAAGAGCATAGAGCTTGTCTCTCACTGACTGGAAAAGGGGACAGATCCAGCCACCAGAGCAACATAGCAGAGGGCCTAGCTGCTGCTAAACAGTTTAAACTGTGGCTCACTGTAGCAGGAAATCAGGAACTATATATGTGAACGATCACATCAGAGGACTGGAGACGAGCGGGGCGTGGTTAACTGGAAAGGATTCCAGAAGTAGACCTTCGAGGGAGAGGACCAGGACAGGAAGCCGGCATTCTTTCGAGAGAGTTCCCGACCGGGTGCACAGTTCGAGCCAGCAGCACGGGAGTTCCAATGTACGGTGTGGGGATGAGGAGTTTTCCTTATAAACACTCCAGCGTGCTGCAACCTTATCCCTTCATTTTCTCTTAAAACCGTCTGTGTTTTGTAAGTGATTTTCACAAAATAAACCCCATTTAAAACATATCTCACGGCGGAGTTTTTACCACGATAGCTCACATGGTCAGAGAATGCTACAGGTGCACAGTAAAATAGGTCTAGACTGATAAAACATTTAAACATGTTACAGTGTACATGGGTACTTAAGAGAGAAAAGAAAATGGGTATAGAGAGTCATAGGGAAAAATACTTTTAAAATAATTAAATAAATTCTCTAAAGAAACAGTAAAGTAATATTTAAAAAAATAAGTCATGTAAAGATGAGAAATACACAGGGAGTGTAGATCCTGTATGATGTTTTGTTGAATTTGAATCTTTTGAATGCTGATGAGTTAACCACAGCTGCTAAGAGACATGGGATTGTAAAAGGAATTGCTTAGTTAAATCAGCCTAGATACTCTAAGGATATCTTAACCTTAAAATGAAATTCAGAAAATATATTGCATTGGGGGAGATGTCATGCTTTTGTTTCCACAGGAAATGAAAGGCTGTGTATTCCTTCAAAATTAATAAAAACCAGATCTGATTGGAGGAGACTCCCCTGAAAATCTCGGCAATAGGCCTATAAAGAAATAAACCTAAAAAAACTGCAGGACGGGTGACAGATATGCTGATTACTCTACTATGGGAACAGCTCTGAGATTGGATGAGACAAGATAAACTGTGTTGATTACAGAGTCCTCATTACTTATTATTACATGCTAACTTCTCATAAGGCATGGATAGAGGTTTGCTTGAAGAGTCAAAACACACTTAGAAAGTTAATAGATGTCTTTTACCTATTCAAACATAAAACAAAGAAGTCGTGTTTGGCTATCTTGTGTACAATGCACAGTTCATAGTTGTGTTACTACAGATATATGTGTTACCTTTGTAAGCTTGTATGTTTTCAGGCAAGGAAAACAAACACCAATGAAAGTGGGTGGTCCAGGTGATTCAGACATTCAGAATGCTGTTACAGTCTCCTCAGAGTCTTATGTTCAGAACAACTTGAAGGCTTCTAGCTGAAATTGTTCAGTCTCACAGATAAGCCTTGTACTTTCCCATTACAAAGAGATTGGACAACAAATGTTATTGTTTTATTAGGACTTAACCATTATCTAAATTTTCTTAGGGTTCCCTGGAGAAGCTGTTGTTCCCAAACAACAAGAAGTAGACTAGAGAACACAATGCCCACATTCTCAAAAGGTAAGATGGTTAGTTTTTGGTCATTCTGTGGGTTTTGGATGTTTGCTGTCAGTTAGTGAGATATATAAATATAGGAGAAAAAGACAATTACTCAACTCAAATTTTTACATTAGTATGAATTTTTTTATGTTTCTACTCTTGTAGAATTTGCCTATACAATTTATTTAAAGATGCATTATAGCTGTAGAGGTGAAGCCTGTTGCTGCTGCTGAACTTAGGGGGCAGATTCCTAGGGTGGGTTTACCTACCATACTCACTGAGACCCCCCTGTACCTCGGAGACCCTTGCTACCATCAGCCTGCTTGGAACAGGACTTCTAAAAGGCAAACATGTCTGGAAGGCTGTGGTGCAAGGCCATTTTACTGACTATAAGCGAGGTCTCCGGAACCAGAGGGAGCACACAGCTCTTCTTAAAATTGAAGGTGTTTATGTCTGAGATGAAACTGAGTTCTACTTGGGCAAAAGATGTGCTAATGTGTATAAAGCAAAAAACAACACAGTGACACCTGGAGGCAGACCAAACAAAACCAGAGTCATCTGGGGAAAAGTAACTTGCGCCCATGGAAACAGCAGCATGGTTTGTGCCAAATTCCGAAGCAACCTTCCTGTGAAGGCTATTGGACAAAGAATTTGTGTGATGCTGTACCCTTCCCAGATTTAAACTAATGAAAAGTAAATAAATAAAAGTGGATTTGTGGTCTTGTTTAAAAAAATGCAATATAAAGTTCTAGTTCTTGAAAGCTATTATTATAAACGCTTTAGAATAATTTTAAAATGCAGTAGTGATTAGTCATTTTTATCAATCAAATTTGTAGTCATGCTAGGTATATTTTTTAAGGTTAAACAAATAATATTTTATTTGAATATGTGATCTTCAAATGCTTACATACAGAATATGACATTTAAGATGTTTAATAACATGGCTTTTATGACAGTAACATAAGTCTGCTCCTGGCAGCACTAATATTTCATAAAAGGATAAAGAGCATCAAAGAACCTCCATATGAGTCCTATTTCATTGTGGCAAAGCTAGCCACTGGGCAGAAAAACTATTTTTTCCTCAAACAACTGGATAAGCAGGACACAAAGAAAAAAAACTAGTAAACATTGCCAAGGCAAGGTGGGACAATCCTTGAAACTCCTGCTTCATAGAAAAGTCTGTCGGACATTCTAGGCCTGTAGGCCAAAGGTGGATGCCCTACCACAGAAGAGGAGCCTTGAGTGACTGTCCAGGCAGTCAGCATTTCCATAGTTTTGAAAGGTGTTTGCTCAGCACTTCCTGTTTATTTAGGTAATATTATGTTCTTCTTGGGTCTCTGATGGAGTTAAAGATAAAATAATTGAAGTATTTTTGTTACAAAATTTATAAAAGAAACGTACATAAGATATATAAAAATTTATAAAGTTGGGAAACATAAAAGCTTAAATTGTTTATCCAAGAAATTGTTTTGAGGTCAAAAAAGTTAATTTGGGTTAGTGATACAAGTTAGGATAAAAAATAAGTTAGGTACAAAACTTTGTACACCCAGATAGGATAAACAACAGCTTAGTATTTTTTTTAAGTTGCCAAATGCAGATGGAGTGCATATTATAAATGTAATTCTTATTTGATAATTGTTCTTATTTTGTATATAGTCTTACTATGTTAAAGCTAAAACCTGTTTTTTTTTTAATTTGGACAAAAAGGGGGCAATGTTGTAAAATATTTGTTTAACTGTGAAAAGATGTGAAGAAGCGTTGCATTTGTTTACGTATATAAATATGTATTGTTGTTTTACCTTGCCTGCCTAAGGCACCTGATTGGTCTAATAAAAAAATAAAGCTGAGCAGCCCATAGTGAGGGAGGAGGATGGCACTTCCAGTCAGGGAGAGTAAGTAGGAGGAGGAATTTAGGCTTGAGGGAGAAAGAAAAGGAGACAATGGGGAGATGTCATGGGCCAGCTGGGAAGACATGGAGGAAGTAGGAAAATAGGGCATACAGGATAAATGAAAGTTAAAAAACAAAACAACAACAACAACAAAAACACCCTGAGGCAAAATGTAGATGAATAGAAAAAAATTAAAGTACCTCCTGTTTGCAACTATACAATTGATTCTTGTTTCTAGAATTTGGAGTATCTCCAAATACTGAAAATTTCTGAGTTTCTTTAGCAAAAATTGACTTGTTCCCCATGGCCATTATGTTCTATAAGCATAAAAAATTTATTTTCAAGTTCTGCTAACTTTTCCACTCATTTCTATCATCTAAAACTGGCCTATTCTATTTTATTCTATTCTATCTGCCACTCTGACTATGTTATGTCAATTTATAACTCTCATTTTTACTCTGTAAGGTAAATATACTTATTCACTAAGTTGAATGTACACAACTTCTTCAACCCAATGGTGCAGCAGGTTCAGGCACTATTGAGTAAGACCTAGAGGCATGGCTTTCAGGTCATCAGGACCCATGTATGGGGAGTGGCCAGTCCCCTTTGAAGACTGGTCACATGATCTCTGCCCTTCCTATTTGTTCCCCAAGTTCTTGGAGGAAGGCTTGCCATGGCTGCCACGTGGGACATTTCAACCCTCCAGGAATTGCCCTTAGGTTCAATCTTGTATCAGTGCATGCTTCATATAGACTCCTTGATAAATATTAATCCTTTTATATAATCAAATGCCAGTGAATAATTCATACATTACAGAGTGGGAATTGCCTGCAGTTGGCTAATATAACTGATTTTACCTTCTGCTTTCAACATTTATCTGGTCTTCCATATGACAGATTCTCAATAAATGTCTACTAAAAGACTACCCAGAAGCTCACAAAACCAACTCATTTCAAGCTATTTGAACAAAACTTTTGTATACTAAAAGTATATTTAGGTTAATAACCTGCCATCACCAATTCCTGGCACTATATGGAATGGCCTTTATATCTCTTTTCTCATTGGTCAGATCTTTTTTTCATTAACTCAATAAGCAGTTTTTCACTCACCCTCTACTTTTTAACCAACCACCTAATACAGCATTATTTACACTGAAATAAGAACAAAAGATTTTTGGTTACTTGAAAATATTGAAGAGAAAAGCAGGCAGAATCTCATGGTAGATAGAATTCTACACTGTGATGGAGAAACAGGTCTCTCTGGGTTAGACTTCTCACTCGGTCTTGAGAACTCTAACACTGCTGTTGGAACTGCAATGTTTCTGCTGTGAGTGACAGTTTGTTTCAGTGACATCTTCAACTGTAATATGAATATTGACCTCCTACACAACTAGAAATAAAGTAATGCACTCCATGTACTAAGAGAAAAGTATAAATTCCCATTTGCTTTTCACAATATAATTATTCATAAGTCATCAACATTTTTTTCTCCATAGCTTCTTCTATGTGTGTATATCTTTTTAAATTGCCCTTCCTCATTGGGCCATCATTTTTAAACTGAGATTTTTTTTCAAGTATGTTATTTTAACTGCTGCTATTTTGTTTTATGTATCTTAATTGAAGTTTTAAATTTTGTGCTTGCACCCCATGGAGTAATAACTACAAAGAAGAGAACTTTATTAATTGGAAAAATAAATTTGAAAACAATGTCCTAAATAAGTTAGGTTACAGATGAACTTCTAAGAAATATATGAGTTTGAGTGCATCCATGCTTCTGTGCATCTTCAAGTTTACTTTAATCTTTTTAAACAATAAGGACAAATAATATGGCAAAAATAAAAACTGTAACTGTTTTCAAAACAGTGTGATATTTTTGGACCTGTTCAGTTATGAGTTTTTTTGAGGGGGGTGCTGTTTTTGAGACCAGGTTTCTCCATGTAGCCCTAATGTTCTGGAACTAGCTCTGTTGACCAGGCTGGCCTAAAACTCACAGGGATCCACAATCACTTCTTATCAAGAGCCTTAAAACCATGAGACAGACATTCAAACAGTTTGAAAACAATGTAGATATTGCTGAATGAGGCGTAACTAGATATAGAATCTACAGAGGCAGAAGTAGAGGACCACTTCAGTTATAAATCCAGCTTGGTTTACATGTCAAATTCCAGACCAACCTACGAGTCTTTAAAATAAACTAATTAACTGAAATAAAATCACATTTAAATATAAAAGAGAGGGAACCCTTTAGGTTGAGGCAAACAGACTTTAATCAAGAAGTAAAACATTCAGTGGTCTTGTTAGCTGCAGTTGCCATCACTGAGAATTACCTCAGAGAAACAATTCAAAGGGAGAATGTTCTCTTGGTTCCACAGTTTCAAAGGTATCACTCCAGGTCACTGGCTCCACATTTCTGAATCAGAAGGAATATGATGGGAGAAGAACAGGATGAAACTAACCTCCTCACCTCACAGCATCTGGGAAGCAGAGAAAGTCAGAACAAGTTACATCTCTTCAGGGTATACCCTCTGTGACCTACTTTCCCCAACTAGGCCCCATCTCCTTCTTTTCACCATCTCCCAATAATGTCACGACACTATGACCGCATCAGTGATACCATGACTAACTGCACCTATGGGTAAGACTAGAGTGTTCAGGAGCTAATCATTTCTCAGTGATTAGTTTCACCACATAGTAGCTTATGAGTCTTTCAGATCAGTTCATATGCAAACTGAAAACTGATCATTCTATTTGTAGAATCAAATGTCTGAAGCACAGAAAAAAGAAATTCTGCAGTCCAGCTTGTAATCAGTAAATAAAGTGACAGATGGAGACAGAAAAAGAAATCAGGAGATATATAAGAGCCATGTAGCAGGTTTAGGCGCTATTGAGCAAGACTTATTGGCAGGGCTTTGAAGTCTTAATAATTCCTACAATAGAGCCATGCTGTGAAAGACCTTTTATTTATGCAAAGATGGTAGTTACTTAAAGAATTTTATGTAGCCAAATAATTAAATCATATTTTAGCAGTGTCACAGTGATATGAAGGATGAACCACAAGGGGACAGAAGAGGAAACAAAGGGTTTGTTGCCCTGCCCAGGAGACAAACATAAGCCCAAACTAAGGCAGTGTCAAAAAGGATAGAGGGAAGATTCATACCTTTTAAGGAAAACCTTGGTCACAGTTGGTTACTGATCATATTAAGCTGTAAAGAAAAAGACTGGTTAAGGATGACAGTACTAAATGTTCTGAGTATTTGTGTAGACAACAGCTACATCTCTTCAGGAGAAATGAAGTAATAAATTGGTAGATGTGGGTAGTAAAATGCTTGGATCCAGAGATGCTCTGGTTGATTGATGATATCTCCAGGTAGGTTTCAGCAGATGATTAGCTCTTCATGGTCTGCCCATTCTTTGCCTTTGCTGTGATGCTTTGCTCCACTCTGCAAGTTCTCCAGTCACATTAGTGTTCTCATTCTACTACTACTGAGCTACTCCAAGTCTGTCTGTGACTCAGGGCCATGCTGTCTTGTTGTCGGACACTTGTATAGCTGGATTTCTCTTTTTTGAAGGGTTCTCAATGCAAATTTCTTTGACACCTTCTATTAAGTACCCACCATTCCTGTCACTCTCCACATCTGTGTCCTGTGCTTCTTTTCTCCATACTAGTTACTGTTCCTAGAAATCAGATCATACATGAGTTTGCCTTCTTACCTTTCATGAAACTCTCTGACAGCATTTAATATAAAGCAAGTGGGCTAAATTGACCCAAGATATATGAGGGGGCAAAATGTAAGCAAAATAAGGTTTAAAAACATAAAAATTTCCAAAATACCACTTGATAAACTCTAGACTAAGAAAGGCATTTGTAAGGAGCTAAACTTAATTTGGCTAAAGGAAAAGGAAATGAAATTGCCTAGTTTATAAAACTTAAAATGACAAAAAAAACTCTTAATTATATCCAGTCTTTATTTTTTTTATTTTTTTTTAATTTTTGTCTCAGCTCTGGTTCCTCAGGTCTGCATGGACTATTTTCTGTTGGATTCCCCCTACATGATAACAAGAATGATTAACAGAAAGAATAGGCCTACTCTTTACCAAGTTAGCAACCTCAACATAAAGTGGACTCTTCTTCCCCAGTGATAGCAATCAAGTTTAGACATTCATGTCAAGAGTGGATCAGTCACTACAGCTAAAGGGATAGGATATTTTGATTTGTGAAGTTTTGGTCAAATATTCATTCATTCCTGGACCTAGATGTTGAGACCAGTCCTACTCAAATTGCAAGACTGACAGAGTGGAACACAAAGTCTCATAAAATTAAAAAATAAAACTACCCTATAATCCAGCATTACCACCAATCATTTAAAAACTAAAGGGTTGGGGAGAGAGAGGCCAGAAGTTAAGACCACATACTACTCTTGCAGAGGGTTCAAGTTCAGCTCCCCACAACTACATCTGGTGGCCCACAACCACCTATAACTCTAGTTTCAGGGGATCTCATACTCTGTTTCTGCCTGTAGGGATTTCGGTACTTCTATGCATATATCCATATAAAGATACAGATATATCCACATAATTAAAATAAATACATAAATATTTTTAAAGCTAATACATACCCATCCTCATGGCAGCGATATTCACATTCGGCAAGAAGCAGATAAAATCTGAAAGAGAATTAGTAAATAGGGACTGGAGAGATGGCTCAGAGGTTAAGAGCACTGACTGTTCTTCCAGAGGTCCTGAGTTCAATTCCCAGCAACCACACAGTGACTCATAACCATCTACAATGACATCTGGCACCTTCTCCTGTATACTGTATACATAACAAATAAATAAATCTTTAAAAGAAAATTAGTAAATAATAATAATAAATGTAGTGTTAGACTACAATGGAATATTATTTATCCTTTAGATTAAAGGAAATCCTGTTGCATGCTACAACGTGGATGAAAGCCCTGAAGATACATTAAGTTAAATAAGCAAGTTACAGGAAGGCAGCCTTCCAAGATATGTCTAAGTTGTAATAGAAAAGGTAATGTTGGTTATCACTATCACAGTGAGAGAGATGAGAAAATTTAATGTGTTTACAGCTAATTTTGCAAGATGAAAACCTTATTTGTTGCCATACAGTATGAGCATATACGTATTTTCAGTTTATACCATTAGAAATGGTCAAGATTATAAATCCCACGTTAATGTGCTTAGACAAAAGTCTAAGCAACAGTAGATTCGGGAAACAAACTCAGTTAACTAAACCATCACTCATTTTTCTTTGTTATGTTTTTTTATTTTTGCTGTGACAATTTCTTATGTATTTAGGCTGACTTCAGTTTGAGCAGCAGCCCATGCTCACCTCAAACTCTTGGAACCCCTTGCTAACTTCCTGAGTCTTGGGATTAGAGATAACACTACCATGCCTGCAACAAACCATTTTGTCCCTCAATTTCACTATAGTTTACTTAATCACGCTAATCAGCTAATGGGGTTGAAATAAATAATTGGAAAGAGAATATGATAAATAAGCAGGTAGATAAATGATTTTTTGCCTTTAAAACCCAGCTTGTATGAAAGGGTGAGTACATCTAGCCACTGTCAGACCTGTGTGTCAGAGCAAGGTCCTTGTCGCATAACTTTTCAATAAACCTTGCTGTTGCATTTCAGAGAGTTCCGCATCTCTGGTGATCTTTTGGGGGCCTTGTGACCAGGGCACAACATTTGTCAGCATGTAAGTGGGCAAAAAATTCAGCGTTCCTTTCAGCAGGAAGACAAACAGCCCCGTGGCAACAGCAAAGCCTCCCTGTAGTATCTAGACAGCTATTTCTCTCCCTCTTGCCAGATCTAAAGTATATCAGGCTAGTCCCTTTCGGGGTAATGCCTTTTCTGTGACAGACAGGCTTTCTTAGAAACCATTCCTCTCCTAGTGCGAACAATTACAATCAGTAGTATTAGATACAATAGGAATGAAGGTGTAACTAATAAAATGCATTAGCAGGAGAAGAGGTAACAGTGCCTTCCGGAGGCGCTGCAGGGAAGTTCTCTGTGAGAACTGGCTGGAGCCCGCCCGCCTATACCAGCCTTGCTTTTTTTCTGGATCCCTATTTTTCTTATCTAGTTAGCTGGGCTGTCTTACTCCCCAGCTCCAGATTCTCTACCCTCCTTCAGGTTCCTGGCCTTACTGTTTTAATCCTAACATTTATTTAACCCCAACAAAAAGGTTCCTGAATACATTTGTCTTGAATAAATTTTCTCATTAATTTTGTTTTTGCAACATTATAATTCTCCATATAATTGTTGAATATTTGAATTAGGAATTACTATCATTCCCAGATATTGTGTGGTTGAGTCTAGCAAAATACTAACATCAATTTGTTTGATTTAAGAAGCTAGCCATTATTTAATGTGATTTTAATACACTTAATAGGAGTTGGGAAACACAAAAGAGAAAGGGACGCTAGGTGTGGTGACACCCACCTAAGATCCTAACACCCAGAAAACTGAGTTAGTCTGGAGGATCATGAGCTCAAGGCCAGCTTGAGCTGCACAGTGAAAACCAGTCTTAAAAACACAAGGATGAAGCCAGGTGCTGTGGTATAAACCTGTAAATCCAGCATTTAGGAGGTAGAGGCAGGAGAGTGAAAAGTCAAGGCCAACATTAGCTCTATAGCAAGTCTGAGACCTGCAAGTTTGAGACCAGCCAAAAGTTAAGTGAAGCAAGTATAAGGAAATATTTTCTGAGTCCAATAAAAGTAAAGAAAAATTGCATGGGAATTTACAGCAAACTGAAGTCTCTTTAAGGAAGGCATTAGGTAGCATTTTCATTGCCATGTATATTGGGGGAACAACCATGACATTTGCAATGTATAAGGCAAAGAGCTTTGGGAGAGATGAAACTGGAAAGGTTTTTTGGGGCCATATCTGGAGCAGAGCTTGCATCTTAAAGAGAGTTAAAAATGTTTGGAGAAACTGCTGTGTGAGATGAGCAGTGAGTCAGCAAGAGAGAAATAAAAGAAATGCTGAGCAGAAATTATGGCTCGGTGAGGATGAATCTGTGGCTCGCTCAATCAGTACAGCTTTCTCTAGTAACACTGCTCAGTCAAGAAGGAAGCAATTGGAAGTTCAAGGTCAGTAGGAAGTTTTAGGGAACAATAACAACAAAACAACAATGCCAGCTGAATAGATAAGCACAGAAAGCTGTATTGGTTGAGATGAGATGAGTAGGAAGTTTGCAGACAAAAGAAAAAAGTAACCACAGGTTGTGTATAATTAATGCAGAATAAGTGACAGGAGAAAGAGAATACTCAGAATCAATGAGAGTAGACATAGATGAGATCCAAGTATGAAGAAAAACTGGGCATCAGTGGTATCACTAAGGATCTATGGAGCCACTGACTGAGAAATGATAGGTCACATTCATTGAGAAAGGACACAGCAGGTACAGGAGAACGAGGGTAGCCGAAAAACGTTAGGAAGAGAGACAGCTGAATTTCCACAGCCAGAAAAGTAATTTAGAATAATTAGTAGACATGATCTCTGTGCCTTTGTCCTCTGTGCTTATGGAAAAGAAAGAGAAGTGAGGGACTGAAAAAATGCCTCAGTGGTCAAGAGCTTTGGCTACTTTTCTAGAGAAACCAGGGTTCTGTTTCCAGCACCAATATGACAGCTCACACCCCATCTTTAACTCCAGTTCCAGGAGATCAGACGCCCTCTTCTGGTCTATAGGGGCACTACATGCATGTGGTGCACAGATAAACAGGATGGCAAAATACTTGCACAAGGTAAATAAAAATACAGTCTTTTTTATATAAAGGGAAGTGGAGAAGACTATACCGGGAAGGATTTCATGGGAAGCACTGGTAGGAAAGCTGAGTTTGTATAGAAAGCATTGTATAGATGTTATAGCACATTTCTATGACAATAGCAGCATTACCTTGACTTAGCAGCCCAAAAAGACAAAGCCCACCTCTTGGCTCCAGAAAATCACTCGCATATTCCAGCCTGCAAATCAGACGTGAATGTAATCTAGTAATTTGTGTCACTGCTGATGGGGGCTATGTAATCGTTGCACAGCTCACCACCTATCTCTTGACCTGTGTAGCTCAGAAGCCTGTTTTATAATAGAGCTTCAGTGATTTGGAATTTGGATGACTGAGAAATAGAACCTCCTTACCAACCCATGACACACAGTTTTGCATCAATGCAAACTAAATCTTTGTTGATTTGAGCCATTGAGCCTTGGGAGGTAGTATTTGTTACCGCAGCCAAATCTATCTGACTGATAGGAACTCAAATATATTTTTCTTAAAAAATGCCCCAAATATGTGTTATTCATGATCTATTTTTAAAGACCGGTATTTTTAAGTTACAAAAAATTTTCTAAGACATTCCTCCCCACCTCTTCTCCCAAAACATGCTAGTTTAGGCAAGAATGTGACAAGATTCAGATGCCCAGTAACTAATTATGAAGAGCCAGCAGCAGTGATGTTAGACTTAGTTCTTCCAGCACCCACCTCAACCCATCCTACTGAGATACACACCCCAGAGAACACACTGAATCACCTTGAATGGGAGACTAGGATTGAGCTGGAAATGGAAACAACAGCAGACAGTAACTATATATGCCTGGGTGGTATGCAGAAAACAAAACAAAACACAGCCATTAAATGGGTCTGACACTCACTAGGCACAGAAGCTCATGGTAGGAAAGGCAACTAACTCATGTAATTTTGGCCATCTATCAGTGACCAAAGATAGCGTTTAGTAACTGTGGTCTCTTGAGGGCTGATAATGTCAATAAGCAGCAGCATGGAAGGGTTGTCTGCTTCCTGTTGGGAATGTTTTACTTCTATCTGTCTTTGACATACTAAAAAAATGTAGTAAGAAGGATTTGAAGGTGTGAAATGACTACAGGTATGCTTGCAAATATCCACAAAACTCTCCATCAGTTTATGACATTTTTATTTTTAAAATAGCCTGGCAGTGATGAACCTAAGGAAAAAAAAAATCTGTCACCTAAATCAAAGAAGTACAAAACACATAATTAATTCATTGTTAGTCAATGCTTTTATTTCCAGGCCCACGGATTCTTGCTCATCTCTCAAACAGAGATGTTTGATTATGTGTGGGTTCTTACCTTCTATGGAGTGACTCCAGTGGAAAGTAGCAGACCCCCCCAAGCAGGATAGCCTCACTTAGAACTGTCATTTATGGCTTATAATATATAGTACACTAATAACTTCATGACATGGTTATTCCTTTTTTAGCTGCTCAAAGGATATCTGGCTCAACTGAATGACTAGCTTATTTTGTCACACTGTAGGTCATTCCGACCCTTAGAAACAGAATTGAAGGGAGGAGAGAGCACCATGCAATTGTCACACCATTACTCCAAGACCCAGAAATGCAATGATACAGAAATTCAGAGATGCAAAAGAGACTGCTGGGAAGGGTGTTGGCTCTCTTAGCTCTGACAAAGATGATTCCAGAGCCTATGGCTTTTAATAATAAAGTTTCAAATTGGCGTCATTTTGATGTGTGTATGCTATTGACAGAGTTTGTTTGAGGTTACAATGAAGGCTCTCAGGAGTTAACACCATAGGCTACAGCCTAGAGGATGAAATGAGACACATTTATGCATTTTAGTAAGATGTGTATCAATGAGGAAAGAAATGGAGTCAACAGAGATTTTGCATGAGAAGATTCTGAATAAGCATTGCTTATCTATTATTGTTGCCATTAGGTGATTTTCCATGTATTAAGCATTTTCAAAGCCAAATGCTACAATGGGGCTTCTTTTGTTGACTTTACTTTTTTTTTTTTAATGAACGAGTAGGTCTGCCACCTTAATTACATAGAATGATATTTCTTCTCCCTTGTCATTTAAATTCTGTTGAAGCCATGCAAAAGGTGCCACTTCCATTTAAACAAATTAGGTTAATGGAGTTTTGATAACTCTGCCACTTTTATTCAAAATAAGCCTAAATTAGACATAGGTGCTGCTAACTCAGAAGGGAGTTTTATTTGAAAAGTATGTCATTGGTTAGATAAGGCTGTTTCCAGCTCTCTCAAAATACTCACTTCTGACTTTCAATGACTGTGCACTGGATTTTTCTGGGCAAGGAATTACAAAGAGAAACTATTTATCAGAGCTATGGCCACAGTAAGAAATCTTTCTTATGGTTTCAGAGTCTGTACCATCATGGCCTTGGGGTTGCAACTCAGTCACTGCAGCAGTAACTCTTGGACTTCCAAGAATTCTAGGCCATGATGGGACAGCCAGGCTGGGAGTTACTTGTTTTCATGCAGAAATATGGCTGCCTGTTTCATTTTCCTTCTCTTGACACATTAGAAAAGTTGAATATAAATACTTCTATTATTCTCCAAGGATGGTTTGAAAATTACCATCTTCATGATTGAGAGAAAGGTGACATCATTAACAGGTGATTCTGTTTCCAAGGACTGTTGAGCAGAGGCATAGAAATTAGAACAGGTTAGAAGGTGAGGTCTAAATGGGACCCCTCATACCCAAGGCTTTGTCTTTTTTTCTAGCCTTATCATGGTTTCTCCTCCCTCCCTCCCCCCTTAACCTCCACCCATCATCCACTCCACTTCCTTTCTCTTCACAAAAGGGCAGGCATCCGATGTATATGAGCCAGCCATGGCCTGTCTAGTTGCAATGAGACTAGGCACCACCTATCCTATCAAGGCTGGATGCCCAGCAGGAAAAAAGATTTCCAAGAGCGAGCAGGCAACAGAGTCAGCATCAGTCCCTACTCCACTGTTAGGAGTCGCACAAGAAGACCAAGTTCTACAACTGTCACATAGATTCAGAGGGCCTTTCTCAGTCCTGTGCAAGTCTCAGGTTGGTGGTTCAATCTCTGTGTGTTCCTATGAGCCCAGGTTAGTTGATTCTGTAGATTTTCTTGGAGTATCCTTGACCCATCTGGTTCCCACAGTCCTCCTTCTTAGAAAGTCCATGGATTTTCTGAGGCTCACCTAATGTTTGTCTGTGGGTGTCTGAATTTGTTTCCATCAGTTGCTAGGTGCAGCTTCTCTGATGACAATCAGACTAGGCACCAATATATAACTTTTTTTTTTTTTTTTGCTAGTCATGTTTTTGTTTGTTTTTGTTTTGTTTTGTTTTGTTTTGTTTTGTTTTGTTGTAGTGGGATCATGTTCTTTTACATTGTAAATATTTGTTTCTCCTACTGTTTAGCCAGAAGGCAGACAGGGTATGGACAGGGCTACCATACTAAGAAAACTCTGGGAACAGGAAGAGCAGAACAGAGACACCAGAGAGATGCCAGCAGAGACTCCAAGAGAGACACCAGGAGTGATGGCAGCAGATGCAGAGGAAAGAAGACAACCATGCTGCTCTGAGAAAAGGTACCAAGCCACATGGCTAAACAGATTAATGAAAGTAGACTGAGCTAAGATGAAAGAGCTAGCTAGCAATATGTCTGAGCCATAGGTCAATCAAAACAAAATTGATATAAGTCTTTGTGTGCTTATTTGGGACTAAATGGCAGGGTAGCTGTGAATTGGTCCAAACCCCTGGACTGGACCAGAAAGTTTGTATTACATTTTGTTTTGTTTTTTATCCTAGGTCTCTGGACTGTACAGCCTCTGGGTCCTGACTTTCCTTACAGTGTCAAAGTGGATTCCCTCTCATGATATGGGTCTCAAGCTCTATCCATCATTTGTTGCCTCTCCCATAATTTCTGCACCACCTTTACCCAACACATCTTATAGGCAGGGCAAATTGCAGGTGAAAGTTTATGTGACTAGGTTGGGTCCTAAACCCTCCCCTGGAAGTCTTTTCTGGTTATAGGAAATGGCCAGTTCAAGCTTCATATTGCCCATTGCTAGGGGTCTTAGCTAGGGTCACCCTTATAGATTTTTAATTGCACTGGGTTTCTAGCTCATCCCAGAAATATCCCAGATCCAATAGTCTCTCCCAATATTCTCTCTCTCTCTCTCTCTCTCCTCTCTCTCTCTCTCTCTCTCTTCATCCTCCCACAACCCAATCCCTCCTGTTCTTAATCCTATCCCTCCACTGAGACACCTCCTCAACCCATCCACCTATGCTGTCTATTCCAGTTTCCCTTTACAGTGAGATGTGTGTGTGTGTGTGTGTGTGTGTGTGTGTGTGTGTGTCCCATTAGCTTCTATGGGTCTGTGCATTATAGCATGGTTATTTTTTACTTTTCTGTGTCCATTTGTAAGTGAATACATACATGGTTGTCTTTCTGGGTTACCTCACTCAAGATAATCTTTTTTAGTTCCATCCATTTGCTTGCAAATTGTATGATGCCATTGTTTTAAACAGCTGAGTAGTATTCCATTGTGTAAATGTAGCACATTTTCTTTAACCATTCTTCAGTTGATGGACAACTAAGTTGTTTCCAGGTTCTGGCTATTATGAATAAAGCTGCTTTGAACATAGTTGAACAAGCAATATGACAAAGCATCCTTTGGGTATATGTCCAGGAGTGGTATAGCTGCATTTTGAGGTAGGTCCATTCTTAATTTTCTGAAAAACTACAATATTGATTTCCAAAATTGATGTACAAATTTGGACACCCATAAGCAATGAAGGAATATCCCCTTTGCTACACATTCTCACCAGCATGAGATGTCGCTTGTGTTTTTTATCTTAGCCATTCTGAGAACTGTAAGATGAAATCTGTGTCCTTTTGAGATACGTTTCCCTGATAACTAAAGACATTAAACATTTAAGTGCTTCTGAGCCATTTGAGATTCTTATGTTGAATCTAGGTCTTTGCCCCATTTTTTAATTGAATTATTTGTTTTGTTGATGTCTAGTTTCTTGAGTTCTTTATATATTTTGGAAATCAGCCCTCTGTCAATTATGGGGTTGGTGAAGATCTTTTCCCATTCTTTAGGCTGCTGTTTTGTCTTATTGATGGGGTCATTTGCCTTACAGAAGCTTTTCAGTTTCATGAGGTTCCATTTATTAGCTGTTGATTTTAGTGTCTGAGCCATTGGTGTTCTGTCTAGAAAATTATCTCCTGGGACAATGCATTCAAGGATAGTCCCCACTTTCTATTTTATCATATTCAGTGTATCTAATTTTATGTTAAGGTCTTTGATCCACTTGGACTTGAATTTTGTGCAGGATAGATCAATTTGCATTTTTTACATGATGACATCCATTTAGACCAACACCATTTGTTGAATATGGTTTCTTTTTGTTTCTGTTGTACATTCCTGGCTTCTTTATCAAAATCAGGTGTCTATATATATGTATTGGGTGTTTAATTCAGTTCCATTAATCAAATTGTCTCTTTTTAAAGTCAATAACATTCAGTTTTTATTACTATTGCTCTGTAGTATAGCTTGAAATTAGGGATGGTGATACCTATAGAAGTCCTTTTATTATATACGATTGTTTTAGGTATCTTGCTTTTTTGTTTTGTTTTGTTTGTTCTTCCACATGAAGTAAAGTGTTGTTCTTTCAAGGTCTGTAAAGAACTGTGTTGGAATTTTGATGGAAATTATTTTGAATCTATGGTTTCCTTTTGGTTAAATATCCATTTTTACTGTATAATTCTACTCAACTCATGAACCTGGGAGATCTTTCTATCTTCTGTTATCTTGTCCAATTTCTTCCTTCATTCAAGGACTTAAAGTTCTTGCCATTCAGTTCTTTCACTTGCTTTGTTGTAGTTCTACCAAGATATTTTATATTATTTGTGACTATTATAAAGGATAATGTTTTTCTGATTTCTTTCTCAGCCTATTTATCATTTGTATAGAAGGACTGCAGATTTTGTTGTTGTTTTTGTTGTTGTTGTTGTTGTTTGGTTTGTATCCAGCCACTTCCAGAAGGTGTTTATCAGCTTTAGGAGTTACCTGATAGAATTTGGGGGTGGGGGTTACTTATCTATACTATTATATTATCTGCAAATAGCAATACTTTGACATTTTCCTTTCTAATTTATATCCCTTGATCTCCTTTAGTTGCCACATTGCTCTAGCTATAACTTCAAGTACTAAATGGAATAGATATGGAAAGTGAACAGCTTTGTCGTGTATCTGCATTTGTGATCAGTTTAATTTAAGTTTCTCTCTATTTAATTTGATGTTGGCTGTCAGCTTGCTGTATGTTGCCTTTTTTATGTTTAGGTATGTCCCTTGTGTCCCTAATTGCTCCAAGACTTTTATTATAAAGGGGTGCTGGATTTTGTCAAAAGCTTTTTTAGTATCTAACAAGATGATCATTTTTTTTCTTTCTGTTTGTTTATATAGAAGATTACATTGATAGATTTTCATATGTTGAACCACTCCTGTATCTCTATGATGGAGCCCACATGGTCATGAGAGAAATGATCTATATTCTTTCTTTGTTGAGTCTTTGTGTGGTTTGGGTATTAGGGTAACTGTGGCCTCATGAAATGAATTTGGCAATGTGTCTTCTGTTTTTATTTTGTGGAATAATTTGAAGAGTATTAGTATTAACTCTTGTTTGACAGTCTAGTAGAATTTTGTGCTGACCATGCTATAGGCAAAGGACCATTTATTAAAGTTAGCCTTTGAGGAATGAGTCTGCTCCTCAAGAGAAGCCAGGGAGGAAAAATAAAAAGGTCCTTGATCAGATGCTATGACTATAAAGAGGACAAACTTTTGCTACCAGAACTCATTTCACTTTATTCAGATCCATCAATGTTTGCTATGAAAACACTACAAGCCATGTGCTTAAACAGCCAGTTTAAGATTGTTCTCTGCCTATCAGATGATTCTCTACCTGCCTATAAGATAGCGCATTTTGTTGCTCATTAAATAAATCATAATAGATGCTGTAGAAATATAAATATCTTCTTTCATATTAGATGCTGTATTAATCACTCAGTCATCAAAAGTATAACAGCTTACATGATACTTTTCCAGGTACTATTCCATTTAACAGTTTCACATAGCCTGTGAGATGGGCATTTTCATCCTCACTTCACAGCCAGGAAAACAAGGCCCACACTATCAAGGATCTTCCCACACAATTCCATCCTCTTGGGAACAGAAAGAAGAGTAGTTCCATCTGTAATCCCTGTCTGTAAAGCCACACAACATAATATTATTACCTTCCTGATTTCTAGAAGTTTATTGTCTCTAAATCACTGAGCATAAATAATTATAAAACATGAATAATTATAATAAATATAATACTATTATCTCAAGAATATGTAAGTATCTTTCCAAGTGCCTGAATATCTGATAAATTACATTTTCTGGAGAATTACCTCTCTTCACCCACTGCCTCCCCTCAAACCAAATTCCAACCTTAATCTTGAGTTTTATCTCGCAATTTATAGTCATTTTCACAATAAAACACAGATTATAATGAGATCACAAAAATTATGGCCTATGTTACACAGAAGAACAGTTAAGTCCCACTGAAGGCCAAATCCTAAGTAGACCATGACTCACTCAGCAATGAGAAAATTCACTGTTCACCCTGTCAGCTTTTCAGCTGATAAGATTTGGATTGCACCTCAGAAATATTGAAGATTTGTGTCTTATGAGTAGTCATACTTCAAATGATATGCCTCTATACTGTACTAAAAGTCCTGTGGAATTTTTAAAGCAAAAATTATAAAAATAAACTGTAACTGATAAAGGAGAAAGAAGAAAGCCTCATAGAGAAAGCAATGTTAGAGCTGAGCATTGGCATTGGGTGGGGGGACGACACTGGACTGTGGGGAAGAGAAGCCAAGAGGAGGAAATGTCATATGCAAAGGCAGGCATCTAAGGGTGATTTGGGTCTGTTGTGGATTAATTAAATAACCCATGGAGAGAAGAAGACAAGCAAATGGAGCAGAATGACATTAACTTCATTCACTACTAGTGAATGTTACAAGTTTAAGGCCAGGGCTGTGGAGGAGTGCATTAGGAAGAAAAGTTTCTGAGAATTTTCTCAGTCTTCTCTTTTTCACTAAAGAACAAAGATTAGAACTAGCATCTATTCACTGTCTTCACTGTCCTTGAACCAGGATATAAGGGACCAAGACCTGTCCTTATGCCAGGGCATAAGTGACCCAGACCTGGTAAATAAGATGAGAAGAAATGTCTTTGCAGTTATCTAGGAAAGCCTCTCTTCCATGAAGCAAAGGGAAGCATGGTATGTTCTTCAACTCTTTCCTACTCTTTCTAAGCAAAGACCTTAGAGATGTTACTACTACTTTTGTGTCCAATAGGAAAAGTCCATAGGCAGTTCAGAACCATGGCATTGCAGAACATCTCAAACAACCATTGAAGCCCCCTTTGTGATTTTTCTTGAGATGTAAAGAAAACTAATATTATGATCCTGTAACTACCCTGGCCTTATCTTTCTTTTACTTCCATCCCTAAGAAACTGGTATCAGAAAATAATGCAATGATGCTGGTGTGAG
The DNA here is from genome assembly GCA_004025045.1 of Sigmodon hispidus. Classification (NCBI taxonomy): domain Eukaryota; kingdom Metazoa; phylum Chordata; class Mammalia; order Rodentia; family Cricetidae; genus Sigmodon; species Sigmodon hispidus. Next base: position 32,927 of record PVIH01010465.1, on the reverse strand, counting down.
CTGGTAAATTGCAGGATGGTGTCAATGGGTCTGAAAGCCATACATGTATATGGGAAAAGTATAATAGGTCAAATTAATAGAAGTTCATAGAGGATTGGCATCATTATCCACAAAAGTTCTGTCATACTAAAGTTAAGAATCATTAACTTGTAACAGTAATTATTTTTTACCTTAGCAAATTACATAAATTTATTCAAATGTATGGATAAAAAGGTGTGGAAGCCCCTCCTGTCTAGCCCAGAATGATAGTCTAGTCCAGAATGCTAACCCAGAACACAGGCCAATGGTAGAATTATTTAAAAAATAAAATAAAAAAGAAGAATATTTTAACTTGATAACTGGACTTAAACTGTCTATATTTTAAAACTTTGTTTTTATTTGAAGTGAAGAATAGTGCTGTGTTCCTGAGGGCTCTGGACAAGGTCTCACACCAGAGAAGATCTGCAGCCAGATCTAATGCCTCTACTGCATTCACCAGGCTTTAAACAAGTTTGGAGTCTGGTCAGAACAGCCAGTGTTCTGCTTTAATTACAAGTCCTTCAAAATGTCAGCAAAATAAAAACAGAGAATATGAGAGGGAAATCATAAACTGAACTTGGTAGTTGGAGGCAGAAGGGCTGAGAGTTCAAGGCAGGTCTCTGAAACAGAAAATTCAAGGCCAACCTGGGCTGCATGAGTCCTGGTCTCAAAAACAAAACAAAAGTAGTAAAACATATCCTACAATCTTCAGGCTAATTACTTCAGAATGGTGCTGGTTTTAGTAACAAATATAGATTTCTGAATCAGTGGGGGTGTGGGGGGCTAAGAAGTTAACCTTGAGTTGGATTATGCCAAATGTTAAAGGCAAAAGAGAGTACCAATTGTGTAAATCTTAGAATGTAGCAAAAACGGGCCTTAAGCTCACAGAGATATGCTGATTAAAGAGAGGTGTTTTCTTGGGAGCTGTGAACTAGTGCACATTGACATGAGAGCTGGATGAAAACCAAGGTGGGAACGAAGCTCACATTTGCACCCACCAAGTTTGACCACAGCCTTGGGAACTGAGTTTCAAATTCAACATTATCACAATACTATGAAGAAAAATCTACAAATTCCACTTGTATGAAAGCAAAATGAAAATGTGAGTTCCCGTGAGTCTCCAGGTCCAAAGGATAGGCACAACTAATGTTGAAATAACAGTAAAAAACTACAAGCCTTTTTGAGGTAAGCTTTCAAATAGAGATAAAGATAAACTTCTAAGCCAGGCAGAACAACAAGGGCCCCCACAGATTCAAAGGAAGTGTCACTATTAGGAGGTATGACTTTGCTGGAGTAGGTGCAGCCTTCTTACGGAACGTGGATGACTGGGAGTAGGCTTTGAGATTGTAAATGCTCAAGCTAGACCAAGTGGCTCTCTCTTCCTGCTGCCTGATGATCCAGATGTAGAATTCTCACTATTTCTCTAGCACCAGGTCTGCTTGTGTTCAACCATGCTTCCTGCTGTTAGGTGTTACATTGCTGCCAGCCACGCCCCCGCCTGCAGGGACTCCAAAGAACCTCTGATGGTTACCTTTAAGGCATGTCTACCTTTAAAAGCCCCAACCACGTGGGAGACTCCCTCTTTTTTCTTCTTCTCTATCCCACTACCCCCTCCTCTCTTTCCTCTCACCCCACCCTTAATAAACCTAATATGGCTTCCTTGGCAGCGTGCTGATGAGTTCCTTCATGCGCAAAATACTAACACCTGCCACAATGACAATAGACCAAACCGTAAAACTGTAAGTCAGCCCTGATTAAATATTTCCCTTTATAAGAGATGCTACGGTCATGATGTCTCATCACAACAAGAGAAACCCTAACTAAGATAGAAATTAACACCAGGAGTGAGGTATTTCTATAACAGGCCTAATCATGCTTATGTTTGGAGGAATGTAAAAACTGGGACTTTAGATTTAAAAAGCAGCTAAATGCTGTAGGCAGGCCCAATGGGTCATACTAGCAGAAGCATGGAAAGCAGTCTTGCTGAGGATAATTTGAATGGTGGGGGTGGTGCTGTCTCATGAGGTTTTGAAGAAGAAGAATATTATTTATGTGAACTAGAGATTGTTCTTGTGGTATTTTGGCAAAGAAAGTGGCTGCTTTCTGTCTTTGTCTCCAAAAATCTGTGTGAGGCTAAATTAAACTGAAGTTATTAATTAGCAGCTTTAACAGAGGAGATTTTTAGACAGCCTTGTATTGACTGTTTTACTTGGTTATTAGTGGCCATGCATATGCAGATCTATAATGAAAAGGAGCAGACTAAACAAGGAAATATACAAAATGTACAGTTTGAGGAGGAAAGCAGCAACAAGCTTTAATGAAGCTAAGTCCTATATTCAAAGTAATAAGCAGATTTTTTTTTATGCCTGAAGATAAATAAAATTAAAGGGAATGGTGTGCCCAGGACAAAATCTCACTCAACTAAGCTTCCAACTTGAGGAAAAAAAATAAATTTCAACTTGGGGCCTCATGTGATGGCACATGCTTTTAATCCCAATACTTAGAAGGAAGAGGCAAGAGGATCTCTAAGTTTGAGGCCAGCCTAGTCTATAGATCAAGTTGCAGGACAATGAAGCTCAGGCAGTGAAAGAAATCATAGAAAACAGAAAGCAGAAAGCTGGTGGAAATGTCTTTAAATGTGCAAGTCATGTTCTAGCCCCCAAAAGCAGCAGAACTTGGGAGCTTCAGCTATGTGGTTCTGGTTTTAGAGTTAAGGATATAAGAAAGGGGTTAGGGCATCTCCTCTGTGACAAACAAAAGCCACAGAAGCCATTGTATGAGTCGTAAAGTAGAAGCCTGAATTGCTTTGGCTTTGAAAAGATTTTAGAGATGCCGGAGTCATAGGACGCCTGCTGTGGAAATCTGCCAACAGGGAATGGAACCAGCCCAAGAGAAAGAAGGGTGCTGCAGTCAATAAATGGGAAATAAGATGGATGGAGATCTAAAAAACATTTTAACATCAGAAATGAGATGCAGAGTTTGGAATTACCCAACTGATTTTCAGTCTTACTTTGGTCTAGTATTTTCTCACTATGCTCCCTTTCTTCCTTTGGAGAATGGTAATATACATTCTGTGCCATTGTATGCTGGAAGTATATGAGCTGCTTTTCAATTTTGATTTTATAGAGGATTATGTTTAAGAGATTGCCTTAATACTCAGAAGAGACTTTGAACTTTGGACTTGTAATATTGGTTAGACTTTGACAGACTATGAGAACTTCTGGACTGAATGCATTTTTCCATTATGATATAAGCATGTGGGATGCAAGATGTGGAATACAGTGGTTTGAATAAAAACAGCCTAATAGGCTCATAAAAGAATGGCACTTTTAGGAGGTGTGTCCTTGTTGGAGGAAGTGGGTCACTGCAGGTAGTAGGCTTTGAGATTTCAAATGCTCAAGCCAGGCCCAGTGTCACTCTCTCTGCTGAATGCTGATCTTGATCTAGAACTCTAAGCTACATGCCCAAGTTTCTCTATGCCTGCCTGCATACAACCATGCTTTCTATTATGATGACAATGGACTAAACCTCTGAAACTGTAAGCCAGCCCCATTTAAATATTTTTCTTTATAAAAATTGCCATGATCATGATGTCTGTCCACAGAAATTGAAACTGTAAGTGAGACAAGCATATTTCCCACCAGGCAAATATTTTTTAGAAGAGCAACTTCTTTTTATAATAGTTTAAATTATTATTACTTAACAAATGTGCTAGTAGTAGTTGCTAATTGGATCACATTTACTTATAAATTTGAAAGATAAAAACATGCATTTGCGTGTGCACAACTTCCTGAACAGGAAATTTAAAATGGACATTTGGAGGTAGTAAAATAAACAGCAAAAAATTGGATAAGAGCAGGATTCTGTAAACATATCCATTATGACAATGTAGGAAGTTCCTAAGGACCTAAGTCAGACATGTTATATAGATATTTCACATCAAATGGTGTCCATCTCTTACATCTAAGAAAAACTCCCTGTGAGCTCTTGTAGAAGAAATTCAGGGACTATATATGTTATTCAATTGGTAGAGTGTTGGGAGTTTATGAGGTCTTGAGTTCAGTCCCCAACATTTGCATGTGCTAGACAATATGCCACCCATCTCAGCACTCTGGAGGTAGAGACAGGAGGTTCAGGAATTCAAGGTCTTTCTCTTCTATCCAGGGAATTTGAGGCCAGCCTATGCTATATGAAATCCTTATATCAAAATGATCAAATAAAGACTTCACATAATAGCAAAAAATACTATGGATTCATATTTCACCTGTAAATGAGTGTTACAGTTTTCTATTTCTTTTCCTTGAAACAGTGCATAGTTAAACAACCTGGTACATACCCCTCCCTCTTCTTCAGACTCTGTTCCTCTCTTCCATTAGACTGATTTCAGTGTCTTTGATACTGGTTAAATTTCATGCAAATAGGATTAAAATGTCTAATAAAAAGTATTTTTATTAAGTTGTTGAAATGACAATATAAAGGAAAAATATATTTGACTTATGGGAATGATTAACTTACTAGATAATTTAAGAAAATAGTGAGATATTTCTTGTCTAGAAAACTCAGGTCCCCCATAAACCGTATACACATTTGTAGTCAATAAACAAATAGTTTCCTCCTCCAAAAATCTAAAATGTTGAAAGCTGATATAGGCGTATGGCTAAGCTTGGAGAGACTCAGAAAGATCAAATAAGCACCATTGTAATAGCCACATTTTCTGGAAATGTCACTATGTTGGCCTATTTTCCAAACTATTCTCCATACCTGAAACATAATTTTATTATTTGCCATCCTAGATAGCCCACTAGGGACTAAAGAAAATTGTTCGTCCTATATGGCTTCTCACACACAGTAAAGTACAGTGAAGGGCTCAATGATAAAATGCTGTGTGGGCCTCTGGGTTTGATCAGCAGAAGGAAGAAGAAATGAAAGGAAGGTGGAAGAAGAGAAAGAAGGGAGAAAACCAGCAAGGTTAGAGCTACAGTGTGGCTGTGTTTTCCTTGGTGCTCTTACAACATGAGCAGACACTAGCTATCCCAGAAATTTATATAAACATAAGTCAAAACACCTTAGTAACTGTAACTTTAAGTTCTCTATTAAATATACTTTGGACTGTTGAGATTATTATAATTTAATTTCAATTAACAAAGTGTAAAACAAAAGGGTGAATCATAATTTTAAAGGTCCAAGCAAGGAGGCATGATATGAACAGATAACATACATTGGCACTCAAAGCTTATTCAATTTAACTTTCCTTAATGATCTGAAGGACAAATAAGATAGATTGACAACACAACTAAAAAATATTAGATCTTTTAAAATAAATTGATACTTTAAGCAAAAGAGAATAAAAAATAAAATAAAAAATCTTTCTGTCAAAAGCATATTAAAATCACCTCTTCAGAGACTACAAGGTTGAGCACTAAAGCATGCATACAAATGAAAAGCAGTAATGTACTGTTAGTTGGTAGAGTAAGTCAGTAGGAAACATAACTGCATCTTTCCCATCAATTATTCACCTGATCCTTTGGTTGGCTCCTTACATACTCAGCATTATCAACTCAAAGTATATTTTTACTTCCTTTTTCTTCTACACATTTTAGTGAGGCAGAGGAGGATGAGATACTGCAATCAACATTAGGTCATCCACAGCAGGGAAAAGCACGTGAAACAGGAGTGCTGTTTGTATTTCCATGACACAACACAACCAAATGGAAATTAAAATGGCCACTCAGTTGTTCTGAGGCTTGCAAAATTCAGATAAAATTATGAATTCTTCTGGCATTTGGAGATATACATGTATGTAAGTAAGTAATAATATTAATCATCTCTACCTCTATCTGTTGACATTAAGGAAAATTCAAACAAAATCTTAATTGGGAGACCTTCTTGGAGTCATGCAGGCACAGAAATCTAAGAAAGACCATGACCCTTGAGAATATTAACGACCTCAAGGTTTATACTCCTGTAGTAGCACGAATGAGACTCAGAGTCAAATATTGAGGGAAGGCTGAAATAACAGACAGAGGAAGTCGATTCTTACCCAGCTGTCTTGCAACTTCCTCAGCATCGCTCCTGGTCACTTCTGCTGGTCACTTCTGTCAGTCACTTCTCTTTCTGCCTGGTTTCTATGAGCCCTTATATACCCTATCCCATCTAGGTTAGAATTAAGGGCAAGTAGCTTTGACCTCACAGAAAGAGAAGAATTTCTGGTTTTGGAGTTATGGGATAATGGCCACCACTCCTGGCTTTCCCTGTGCTGGGATTAAAGGTGTGTGTGATTGACTCAGCTGTTTATCTTTGTATTCAAGGATCAAAAATTTCCTGAGCTGTCTGCCTAGAATTTGCCTGTGTAGTCTCTCTGATATCCCAGGATTTATTAAATATCTAACATATATCCACATATTCCCATCTTAAAATAACTCCAAAGCAGGGACCAGGGGTCTTTCTCTGTGGTCCACAAGACTACAGTCTTCTCTGGAGCGCTGCCTGCCAAGTTCTCTCCCTTAGCAGTAAGGTGGCCCTTGTCTGTTCTTTCACACATGCCAACCATGTTCTCACTGTCTATTTTTAAAAGATCAAGATAACCGGGGCTAGAGAGATGGCTCAGCACTTAAGATCACTGACTGTTTTTCCTGAGGACCTGAGTTTGATTCCCAGCACCCACATGGCAGCTAACAACTGTCTATAATTCCAAGATCTGACATCCTTACACTTATACATGGAGGCAAGACATCAATTCACATAAAATAAATTAAAAAAAAATTTAAAAATCAAGAAAATCTTCTCTTTCCTTGGATTTAACTCACAACATCCATGTCTATCTGTCTTTCCCTGTGAGTACTGCTGGATATTTTTAATGGAAAAAATTGAGTAAGAAGAAGCTATTGAGAGCATGAAGCATCTTTGTAATATTATGACTGTTTAGAATAACCATAGACTTTCTTGTGTAAACTGCAATAAAGGAAACATAAACAGGCAACAAGAACTCAAGAGAGCAGTTTTATTGTGTTAAAATGTACAAAATGGTCATTTTCTACACACTCTAAGTCTTTTAAACCATGTTATTTGACCTAATACATTTTTAAGAATGTTTTCTGTTATATAAGTTTGAAAAATTAAGAATGCTCACCAAATTGGTATTTTTTAAAACTGATCAGTTGGATGTTTCACCCTCTACCTGCTGTAATTGATTTCTGACCCTGAAAGGGCCAGAGGTCCTACCTGCCCATAGTGGCTTATACCTCCCAAAATGATTCAGAGACTCACATTAATTTTATCCTGTTTTGGCTTATGTTTTGGGCACATTACTAGCTGGCTTTTTCATGTTAATTCAATCCATTTCCATTAATCTGCTATATGGCAGGTGGATTAATGAAATGGGTTGAATTAAGATGAAAGAGCTAGCTAGTAATGTGCCTGAGACATAAGCCAACAGTATGAAATTAATACAAGTGTCTGCATTATTCTGGGGAGGTAAAAGCTGCCAAGAGCAAGTCCGAACTTCTGGCCCAAACAGGGCTGGAGATCATTTACAATATATACACACAGACACACACACATACACATGTATATACCCAGACACACACAGAGACACATTAATATACACAAGCACATACATATGCATATATACATAGATACACATCATATATATATGTACACACAAGCATGCACACACATACATGTACATAGACACATTCATACATGTAAGTTTTTAAAGTCAAATTTCTAAGTATCAAGAAAACTTCAAAATTCCTTACTGCCCTAAAAAGTTTTCAATATTAGACAAAAGGCTAGTCCATAGAAAATCCCCACTCTCTACTCAAGACACATGTATACATGCTCATGTACATACGAACAAACAGAGTCCTACACAATTATGTACTCCCAAAGTTCAGGCCAGGCCAACAAGCCCTTAAATAGTAAAACTATAAGCTGTGGTGGTGGCCCACGCCTGTACTAGGAGGTTAAAACAAGAGAAAGTCTGTGAGTGCAATGTAAGCTAAAGCTACATAAATGAGTTCAAGGCCAGCTGCACACTGAAACTCTGCCTTAATTCTCCCCTCCCTGACACCCCAAAATCAACTAAACACACCTTGATGAGCAGGAGTATTCCTATAGTTTGAAAAAGTATCTCATAATGCCTAAAGTAGTAGTAGAATTAATGCCATGGAAATGTAAACATACATCTAATATCATTAGCCATGGTGATTTTTTGAATTTTCCTGCAAATTTCCAATCTGCATATACTAATTTTCCTATCTGAAATGAATTCATTCACTTATTGAAAGAAATCATCCAAAGTAGCCAATAAGATTGAAACATAGCTCTGCAGATACAGGCTCCTAATGCCAGGCTAGAGGCCTGAGTTTGACCCCTGGACTTACATGATGGAAGAAAAGAACTGAGTCTTGAACTTGTCCTTTTAAAATTTAAATTTCTTTAAAATTTTCCTAACCTGTATGACTTTTCGTGATCTCCTTAGATTAACTTAACAACACAATGGTCTCTATACCCATACTTTCTAGCAAGATAATCATCGTAGTCATTCAATAAAAATGCATATGTGGCAAATAGGTGAAAAAAATTCTCAGCTAAAAGGTAACCTTAATGAAGGCATTTAGACACTTAAAAATTCTGACAAAACCTTGCTCGTCTTTATTTGTAATATCTGCCATTAGCACGCAAAGATCTTTGGCTTTATTACACTGCGAAGTTGTGCTTCACAGCTGTGTTTTTGTAGCTGTGAAATTTAGTCCTCTGATTACATCTTAGCTGTTTACATTTTAGCTGTGAAATAGGATTTTGCTTTTAGCTACCTAACAAGAGAACTTCTGGTACATCAATTTCAAAAATTCTCACATCAGAAATAACAGCTCTGAACACCTCAAACTGTCCTTTACTCCTTTCATACGATATTGCCTATGTAATATTTAGTTATAAACAATAAAATGACTTTATGATTTTCTCCTTGGCTATTTCAGTTACATTCTGAATAACAACAAACACCCAATGTGAAGAAAATGTTTCAGAGTTTTGCGCCTTTTTTGCCCATGATATCCTTCTTCTAAACTGAAGTCATGTATACATCAGCACAATTAAAAGAACTCACACAAAGCTCAATGTGCAAACTAAACTAATTTGCTTAGCAAGACTGTTGAGAATCCAGAGCCTTAGTCCTCAGAAAGGGTTCTGGGTCATCACCTGGGGGCAGGTGTAAAATGCTAATTCTCAGGAACCACACCAGTATTCTCAAAATTACTCTTAAGAATTTTGGGACATTGTGCTGGTAACACATTTGAGAATCCTGCAAGCTGTGCTTTCACAGATTAGGAGCAAGACTAACTTAGCTGGTCATACAAAGACACCACAGCTTATAGTTTTACTATTTATGCTCAGTTTTGTGTCTTCGTCTCATTACACTTTGGAGAGACATATTTACTACCTAATACTCATTCACTGAGACTGTGTTTGGAAATCCTTTTTTAGACTCAGTACAACTCACAAAATCAATGTCATTACTTGATAGTTTCACCTTTTTCTGGACCAAACCCAGCTTTTACACTGATTTTACTCAGAACATTAAGCCAAATAACACTGGGCTCTTTCCAAAATCATACCTATTTTCAAGTATAAATATTTGCTCCCTTTGGGAATAGTAAAAAGATTGGACTGGAGGTTCTGAAAAAAATACTGAAGAATCCAAAAACCACTTAAATTATTGTGGCACTATGATATTATAGGGAGTGACTTATTTAAAGACAAAAACTCTTACTTATGTACACAATTAAGCTATGCTCGACTGCTTTTTAAACAGAATGTCTCATCAAAGAACTACCTAGCTGAAAGACCTGCTGAAGACTAAGTGGCATTTTTTTACTGCCTCTTTAACTTGAAGATGCCATGAAGTTGCCTATTCTGTCCTTCAGAGAAGAAATCTTCATGAAGAATGGAGATGCTTCTCCTGCCAAACCCTGAAAGGAAGCAGACATCACTTGTTTACAATCCTGGCCATTCAATAACAAGCTCTATTACCAGAGTAGAAAAAAAGAATAGATCCTTTGTTTGGGACCAGGGAAAGGGATGATGCCTGGCCTCTGAGGGGGAATCCCCAGAGGTCAAATGCAGGACAGTGGATTCTGAGAGGAGAGGATATTCTCCAGAAAAACATGCAGAGGAAAGGATGATGTGTGAAATCCAAGGATGAGCACCAAGATTGGAGTTCTGGAAAAACCACTCCTACCCAAAGGATTGTCCAGACTATGGGTCTATGAAGTAGAACATGATGACGGGTAACAATCCCAAAGTACAGTAGACATGAGGCACAGGGATCCTTGTAGGAAAGGAAACTTCCTACAAAGGACTTCTGTGGAGATTTAAAGTTCTTCTGAAAAGTGAAGGGAACGTTCTGAGAATGCTGTATTGACATTCAAGCCCATTGAAAAGATCCAATGCCAGCCAATTCTGAAGCACCTCAGAAACTGAAAACAAAGGACAATGCCTGCATCCGAAGTGTTGCAGAAGACATCATGGCAGACACTTTCCAGTCCTGGCTGCCAAGTAAAGGCTCCTACAGCAATAGTTATGAAGGTGGTCAGCTTCACGAGTAACAACTCCAGAAGTCAATGAAGTGTAAGGATAGAGTAAAATAGTATATCCTTGACCTGTGATGTTGAATACAACAGTCTGGGGCTGGAGAGATGGTTCAGCAGTTTGGAGCACTGACTATTCTTCCAGAGGACCTGAGTTCGATTCCCAGCATCCACATGGCAGCTAACAACTGTCTGTAATTCCAAGATCTGACACCCTTACACAGTTATACATGAAGACAAAACAACAATTCACATAAATAAAAATACATTAAAAAAAAAAAAAGAATACAACAGTCTGATGAGGGATGTGCAGTCCAAGGAATAGGTAGTATGTGGTACCCATTCAGTCATTCTACTGAATTCTCATTTATTTTTATTTATTTCACATACTATGCTACATATTAAGAATGGGAAATGCACTTTATCAGTAGCTATCAGCTTCATAGCATTGAAGAGAAAGAGATGAAAAAATATGTAAACTCTGTAGGTCAGTGGAGGAAGTTAAAGCAAAGTGGGTAAGTTCATGACTTAGAAAGTCACATCCCGCTAGAATTGTATTATCTTGTGTTCTGGGAAGAGTCTTATAAAGCTTTTGAATCTCATTTTCTTTATCATCGATACCTGAATTGTAGTATATAAACATTCACTAGGTGTTAGTTGTTGCTGCTGTTAAAAATAAAGTATATATTCATGAGGTGATTAATTCTATCTGCATGGTTATAGAAAGCTTCAAGCAGAAATGCATTTGAATTTTATTGTGTGGGATGAATGTGATTCCCCAGGTAGAAAGGAGAGGAAGAGCATTCCAAGCAATGAACAACACGAGTTAAGTCACAAAGACACAAAGGTATTGGGAAGGAGGCTGAGATGATAACATAATGTGAAATAGACTATAGTATAGAAGACCACATAACCTATGAGCAATGAGCAACTACTGAATGCTGCAGCTAAAGGATGCATCAGTTTCTGATTTGTTACTATCAAGAAACACTTTTTTCAAGCTCCTCCATAAGGAAATAAATTTCCTCTGGCTTACAGTCCCCAAACTGTAAAGTTAAGGGGCTGCATCTGGTAATATTCTCCAGTTGGAGGATTCCTAACAAGATGCAGAATGTTACAAGCGAAAACATGGGAGAAGGAGGTATGTTTTCTATCTCTTCTTCCAAAGTCATGATTCAGTTGTGGGGATTCCATCCTGACATCTTATCCTGAGCACCTTTGGAAAGAAGCATCTCTAATCACCAAAGACAATGATGTTTCCACCCTCTCAATATATTAATTTGGAGATTAAGTCTCAACACAGGGACACTTAAAATATCCAAGCTGTAGCAGATGACCAGGCTGAGAGAGATCTTCATGGAAGCATGCAGACACCACCTAGGAAGAGAGCAAGTAGATAGGGTCAGACACAGAGAACAGGAACAAGAGAATAACTGAGAAGAATCCTAACATAAACTAGAAAAACCACAGTTTCTGAGCTGGAGATGAAGAGATCGGGCAGTACCTGTCACTTCTTTCTTCCCCTCCCATATATGCTACACCTACATATTTATTATTGAGTTGGTCATATAAACTCTTTTCACTGTCTCTCTGGTCATTAAGTGAAGATGATAACACTATGTTGTAAGGACAAAATGGATTGATCTGTGAAGAATGTCTGGCGGGTGGAAGAAACTTTGGAAGCACATCTTGCTGTTTTCCATAAGAGTAATCCTTCCCTGTTTGGTTTAACCAGTCTCTCCTTCACATACCAATGCTTTATTTAAAAATTTTAATTGTATGTTTTTAGCCTTATACTGTGCATGGAGTTTACAATTTTGACTCAGTTCAATGCATTTTAACTAGTTCCTCTTATGTTTGAAAATTTGGGGGACATAGGATAAAGTCCATGCATATAAGAAAATTCCCTTCTCTACTCTAAGAAGATGCAAATTACATTGTGGGGAAGGTGATATGTATACAACAAAGTAAAATAGAATATGAAATAAACCAAAAGAGATGGGAGACAATACAACAAAATGCAAAGTAGAAAAGCTTGGCTGGGTGCTAGGAGACCCATGTTCTAACCCAAATCTCTTAGGACGAATTGATGAACCTTTGATCAGCAGGAATGTCTGGGGCTAGGCAGTGGTATTCTAATCTGATTCTATCACTGTGGGCTTGATACAGATTAGTTTATTGCTCATTAGTTTTACCTGCCAAACAAAGATCACAATCACAGTATCTGTTTCCTATAGATGCTGTATAGATTAAATAAATTAAAACATGTGAAGTGCTCAGAGCAAACACTAATTAACATCAAAAAAGACTTGGTAAAATGTCAGCCACTTAAAATACACCTAATCCTCAGTATCCTTCAGTACAAAATACAGACAATTTTCATACTGACCTAAATAGTAAGATTGTGATGAGCACTTACAAGAAATGAGATCCTGTATGTGAAAGTATTTTTAATTATTGAGAATATAATATCCAACTGCCCAGTGTTATTTAAAGCTACTTTTTTGTTGTTACTTTGTTTTCATGAGCTCTAAGTCAGCAGGTAACAGATACCTCCTCATTGTATCCTTTAATACCTTATAGATAGATGGTCCATTTGGAGCCCACCCTAAAATCCATAAAGCTGTCAGCTCTACATTGCTGGAATCCTAGTCAGGGAAAAATGTGAGACAAGGAGAGAAACAGCAGAAGAGGCAGATCATTGCTTTGAATAATCATTTGACTGAGCTATCTTAACCGATGAACCTGTAGGCCTTGATGACCACATTTTTTACATGATATTAGAGTAAATACAGGAAATTCAATCTCTTTTAAATGTTATCCACTTGGGATGTCTGTTGACATTTTGCAAAGCAAACCATAAATGTACTTAAACCAATGAGTAAAACATTAAAATTAAAAAGCAGCCTCTCTTTTCTCCAAGTACCTTTTTCAAATGGCACAGAGAACTTTACACAAGCGCTGGGCACCTCTACATGTAATTCCTAAGGGCAATGGCATTCATGGGTACATTAAGCTGCTTGGTCATGTAGTGCTGAGTCAACACCATTCTGGGACTTTCCTCACATGAATACAGTACTGGTCTTGAGATGTCCTTAGTCTAGTATCATAATGAGGCTTTAGGAAAAAGGATAAAAGTTTAAAAAGTGGGAGCCATTCATTTATATCAGGCTACTGTATCACTCTTGAACGGAATCTCATTTTAGAAGACAGTGGCCTTAAAAATAAACACTTAATTCACAATCATGGGATTGCTGCGTCTCTGGAAGATGTTTCTGCTTTTCTTTTGTAAATCTTCTTTCTATTCTTCATTAGGAATCAAGTATTGGTGCTATGAATGCACTAGGTTTTTTTTTTTTTTTTTTTTTTTTCCACAAAGCAGATCTCTTAATGAAGAGCTACCACCAACTCACTGGTAGATGACTTAGCTTGAACTTGCTTATGCGTACGAAAGACAATTGCAGTACTTGAGTACAAAAGTTGGGAGGGGTTCTAAATTACCCATTTGAACAAAGAATTGTAAATTAATCTATGGGGGGAATTAGCAATTTATCTAAATAATCAAAGCCCGCTAGGAAACACTAGTCTAGATATGCTATAATTAGCTTGTCCTGGAAGATGGTAGATGCTATGACCGAAACATTTGGCATGATTAATGAGTGAAATTTGTGACAACACAAAGCCCAGCGTTCATAAAGGGCTTTTTACTGAAGAAATCTTCAAATCACAAACAGCAGTGTATGTACTCTTCTGCCCTTTGCTAAGGGGTAAAATTATACTGCAGGAGGACTTTTTCTCCAAGGTGGCCTACAGCCAAAATTCAACATTTACATCTCTTGATTTACAGACATTTTAACCTTTATGTAAGAATTTACCCAATATCAACTTCTGGTGTTTTATTTTTAACTATGCTTATAGTTGAATGGATAGACACCTCGGTTCCTGGAGTCACCTCCACAAGGACAATGCAATTAAGAACTAAGACTAGAGAAGACCTTCTGAGGCCCATGGATAGCAAATGGATACAACTCTAAAATAAAACTCAGGTCTTTCTGTTTTACTGAGAACTAGACCACAGCACTCTCTGCATCTCCACAGCTAGGTATGTTCTCCTGTCCACTTGGAATCACACTGGGAAGGTAAGTGGTCCACCCACATTTGTTCTAGGCTTTTCATTCCACCTGATACATCATTACCAAGACAATGGGAGCTTGCAAGTAGCCAAGTGAAGATGAGAGCCCTTTAAAATAAACCCACATGAAGCTCTTAGCAGCAAAGAATTCATCTGTATCTGACTTTGGAACTTTGACATTCATTACTAAGTGTTAAATAACCATGGGCAAATTCAGCACCTCATCCATTCAGCCCACCTATCATCTTCTCAGGGTACCATGGGGAAATAAGCAAAAAGACGCCAGAGCCTGACCCTGTAGGCTGACCCCATAGACTGGGTAAAAATATCATTACTGTGAAGCCTTCCAAGTGTTCAGGATGCCTTTGTTGGCGGATGCAGTTTTCCTGTATGGAACCTGTGGAAAGCATCAGGAGAGCTAAATGAACCTCCAAGGGCAAAGGTCAATTTTTCAATAAAAGTTTGAGAAACATCTGGCAGTAAAACATAGACCCAGACATGGAAATCATGCTGATCTCCAACTAATATCCCTGGTTAGTCTTTCTGCTCACCCCTCTGCACCAGCAAAAAACCTGGGAGCCTGTGTGTTTTCTCATATAGTTGGCTGCAGGTTTCAACATCAAATGCTATTTAATACCAGATTATCAACTGAGCACCTGGGCAGAAATATCTGAACATTTCTATCAGATATAACAATGTAATCATTTATAGTAATGTCACATTACACAAGGTGAAAAAAGTTTCAAAAATCAAGAACGTATGTATCCACCACAGCAGTAAGATGGGTAAGATAGCTTAGGTGGGTGAGATAGCTCAGCAGACACTTGAAGCACAAACCTGGCCAACTGACTTCAGTCTCCAGAAATCCATCTAAAGGTGGAAAGACATAACCAACTGATCACACTAAGTTGTTAAAGACCTCCTCATGAGTTCTCTGGAATATGTGTGTCTCCTGAAACACACATACTCAAGGGGCCCAACCACAACAGCTAATACAATTTAAAAACAAAACAAAACAAAACCTACATTCAGAACTTAAATGGCCTTTGACAGGGGATGGAGAGATGGCTCAGAGGTTGAAGGCACTGACTGTTCTTCCAGAGGTTTTGAGTTCAATTCCCAGCAACCACATGGTAGCTCACAACCATCAATGGTGAGATCTGGTACCCTCTTCTGTATACTGTATGCATAAATAAATAAATATTTTTTTAAAAAAACATAAATGGCCTTTGACAAAGGATAAACAGTCTGGTACATCTTAGTTATGGGAAAAAAAATACAAGAAGCAGGAGGAGCAAAGCATTGGAATAGCCAAAACACAGATGAAGATGAATCTCATTATGCCGCAAGAAAGACACCAGACTAGAAAAGCCACATGTTATAAGATCCCATTTATTACATGGGGAAGGGGAAGTGTAGGGATGAAGTCAAGGTCAATGGACTCAGGGCTCAAGGGCAAAAGAAGGAGCAACCACAAAGACTGCTCAAAGGAATTGGGGAGCAGCTGTGTTCTGCATGTCAGTTTTCTGTCTGTGAAGGCATAAAGCTTATAGAATCATGCTTCTCAAAGAGTGGCTTTCACTGTACATCAATTGAAATTTTAATTTATGACTATACAAGCTTCTCATAGGCTACACTTTTCTTTCCCTCATTCAGGAAAATTGTCTCCTGAGTATTCCTATTTCTTCTGCTTATTGTATTCAAGATTTTAAATTTAGCGTCAGAGCCAGCTTTTCCATAAAGCCTTCCCATGAGTGTGTTTCCTCATATTCTAGTTCTTTAAAAGGAATAAGCATTACTCACAGAGCTAAAATCTTTATGACTAAAACATGTCCTTTCTCTCCTGCAGTTTCCAAACCTCATTCACGGACAAGTTTTTATGCCTCCTATCATGTACCTTCTGTGTTTCTGTAGCTTGTTACAGTGTCATGTTAATAGATATTAACATTGCACTAATATATTCTCTTGCGATTCGCCTTTTCATCCAACAGTGCCTTCAAGAGAGCCCATTCACTTTGAACTGCTGCACTGTTTCACTATAGGAATGTACCAACACACTGTTCCATTGCCGTCTGAGAGCCGCAGAGCTCTTCCCTGTGATGGTGGGAAGATCACCTATGCTTCCCCTTCAACTAGCATGTGAGCAACTCAAGGGCAGAAGCCGTTCAGAGCTGCCATTCCTTTGCCCAATTTCCAATTTCCATGGCATCTGAGAATTGCTTAGACACGTGATATGCGTCTCACGGAAGAGGTTGTTGTGTAGCACACAATACGCTCTCCATAAAAATGTGTTCCATAAATAATCTTAGCAAAGTGTGGTTTTAAATTTACTGTATCCCCACTTCTCAACGGAGTAAGATCGGAGGGGAAACTGCAGAAATTCCCTCTAGAAAGTCCTGAAGGCATTTGGGGGCTGAAGTAGAATCTATAAAACAAGGTCACCCCATAATTAGGCTTCCTCCTTACATGATTTCCAAGCACTCTGGACACGTAGTTTTCTCAGTGACATTTTCCCCCACTTTTAAAGGACCCATGGTCAGTTCAGAGCAGTATTCAAAACCTGAATACATTTTAGGGTGTCTTCGAAAGGCCAGGGTTGAAGTCTGAGTATACATAATAGTAATAAATTGGCTTTGTCACAGAATTATTTTGTCCTTTTCGTGGGTCCTAGGTCACGTTTCCGGAGCTGCTATTTAACTACCCACGTCCAGCAGGTCCTGAGCCACAGCAGGCCCCACTAGCCTCACTTCCCACCCTTCCTGCTCCTAAGAAGATATAATACCCTTTGATCTCCTCTACAGTGCTTTGTAGCTTAAGGAGCCTTGATGTGCAAGACAAATACACACTGTATCTGTGGGCATGAGAACCATCTATCATCACCCTGCCTAGGACGTGGCTGGTACTTTGTGTGATTCGGAAAAATTAATCTGGTATTTAGTAGGAGAAAGCCGAAGCAAAACCAGGCTGCATGCATCACCTTCCTGCAGACCCTGCTGAACATTTCCACGCCTCTGGCTCGAGCATCGCAAGCCCCAAACTTGACCTTCGAGAGGATTTCAAAGGCAGAGGTTTCCTCCCTCTCCCTCGCAAGTTCCTATGGCGGGCCTGGGCATCCTGTGGGAAGCAGCTGCCTGGACCAGAACTGGGAGCTGCACGTCTAGGCGCCCAGACGAGGCGGGGAAACACTAGTGGGCGGCGGCGGAGCAGGGGCTGGGGGCTGGGGAGCCAGGCAGAGCTAGAAGGGAGGAGGAGGCGGCGAGAGGAGGGGGTTTGGGGGAGGATGGATCTGTCTGCATATGCATGAAGCACCCAGCTCTGCCCTCTTCCCCAGCAGCTGCTCGGGCGGAGGCGGAGGAGGGAGGGGGAGGGGAAGGGAAGGGAAGGATAAGATGGGGCGGGGCGGCAGGAATCGCCGCTAACCCTGACTCGGGTTTGGAGGACGGGAGAGGTGATTTGCATGGCGCCCGTTGATTGGCTGAGGTCTGGGGGCTGGGTCTGAGAGGCCGCCCTGAATGGTTTAACCAGGAAATCTCTGAATTCTGATTTCTCAAAGTCCGGACAGCCTGGTCGATGCAGTATGCAATGAGGCCGCAAGGAGGCGCGATGTCCTATCTTTGTTCTGCTAACCGGCTTTTTTTCTGTCCTCCCTCAGCCGTCCCCGCCCCCACCCCAACACGCAGACTCACACGCCGAAAGTGCAGAGAAACCCTGTGATCCAGTCAACTGGCACTGCCCCGTCTATTAAGAAAGATGAACGCTCCTTTCTCTTCCATCTCCTTCATGGGAGACCACTTTTCATTTCAGATTATCACATCAATAAATATTCTTCGAGGAACAAAAAAGGCACTTTGCCAAAAGATAAAAGAATGTATGTGAAATGTGTGGACTGTAAAGAAAGGAGATCCACGAAAGCAAGAGAATAAGTGCACGTATGTAAATAACGCACATAGTCACATCAAGAACACAAAACACGAGGGCAGAGACAGACAGGACACCCGAGGAGAACATGGGCTGCTCTCAAGGTCCTTAGTGGCACACATGCAGAGACACACACCCACTGACAAGCCCACGCTCTTCCTCAACACACAAGCACACACACACACGCACACACCAGAAAAGGCATTCACACGAATTTACACACTGTGAAAAGACTGAAGAGGAAATACTAGGGCAGAATTAAAATGGTTCATCCCCTCCCCCTCCAAATATACTCAAGCAGAATGATTTTATTTGCATAATACTATTATACACAGGGCGCCGAAAGGGGCAAAATGGTTCCATTTGAGGCACACACTAAAGAATACGTATATACAACACACACACAATCACACACGCACGCACGCACGCGCGTCTGCGGGCGGGACACACCCACAGCCTGTGTCCTCCGCCCATGGGCACCGGCAGAGGACAGATGCCACCAGCAGCGCTCAGTACAATTGTCGGAAAAAGAAACCCACCCTACTCAGCTACGAAACATGTTAGAGTACCAAGGGTTTCTAATGTCCACACCAACACACTCTTGTTACAGAAGTGACTTGGATTCAAAGAAATAATTGATGCATCTTAGATAATTGAGTGCTGGAACATATTTGCTCAAACAATACTTCCAAATGACTTCAGCCTGAAGATAGCTTCTACAATGCTTCGGGGGGAGGGAATAAATCTAAGAAATAAGACTTTCATTTGCTATGCTTTCTCTTTGTTTGTTTTTTCCTTCTTATTTTCGAAAGAAAAGACAATATTTTTCTCTTTCTCTAAAAGAGGGGAACTGGTTTTGTTTTTGTGAACCCAGGAGCTTTCCAGTTGGCTGCCTGGTGAAGAAGGCGGCAGGGAGGGTCCTCTGTTCAGCCTCCCAGCCAGACAGCACCACAAAAGGCATTATTATACACCCCAAATTGCAAGGGCTGTCTATATATTTACGAATCTGTTCAAATATTTAACCTCTCAACTTGCTAAATACCCCCCTCTTCTTCCCTTCTCTCCTTCTCTCTCCCCTCTCCCCCCGTCTGTCTCTCCACTCCTTTCTCTTTCTTTTTCTAAAAAGAAAAGGCATAAAAAGCACCGTTCTGGAGTCTTTGGCGTTGCTTGGACTATACTGTTTTGCTATCGGTTTCCTGTCCTAAAAACTGTGGGTGTTTCATGCCATCCCAAAGATAGAGTCTGACTCATCATTTACATTTCTTTTTTTAAAGCCCCTCAGCTTGTAACATTTCTTCAGTAAGGCTTTGCCTAAATCCGAAGGAGTTTTCTGACCTTCTAACTCTATCCCCACCCTCTCCATCCAGGATACACCTTTTTTCCGTCCACCTGTCAAGAAACAAGTAGAGGGCCAAGTGTACAAGAAAAGACCTTCCAAAAACACTCTGATAATTTTGTCAGTGTGTGGTGATCTACCAAGCACGTCTGTTGCTGGGATCTATTGGGACTGCCACCACTGAGAATTTCTTTCTACCTAAATCGTCTCTATGGGTCAAATAATGTATTCTAAAGGCCAGAGCAAATGCGAAGGTGTATAGTGGTGGACCTTTATTGCAGTAGAAGCCTTAGCTTTTGAAGACCTGGAAGTCTTGGGCATTTAGGAGTGTTGAGCTGATCATCCACCTTCCAGGCTACTGCCTGTACCCAGCTTCTCAGGCGGCAGCCCTGGAGGATTCCCTTTGATGACCCACAGACACTTCTCCCCCAGGGTGTTCCTGCTTCGCTTAGGACTCTCTCCTGTGGAGCCATTTAAAGTGGCCTGAAGGTGCTTTCCCGTGTCGTTGTGGGGTGAGACTCTCAAAGAATTGCAAGAAAAAAACCAACGGGCGCCTGTAAAGTCAACACACGAAAGGGTATTGACTGGGCAAATTTCCTCTGGCCTAAAAGAAATAACTTTATTTATAATTTGTGGCTTGCTTTATTTTAAAGACCGTGAGACAATGAAAGCGCAGTTTTCCTAAACAGTAAGATGAGTTCCCATGTCCTTTGTTCAATGGTTGGTGCATACCAGTTTCCAGTAACTTCGGAGTTCTTTCAGCCTGCTAGGTGACCCAGCCCATAACTCGCAAGCATCTTAGAGACAAACAGCCCTCACCGACAAACTCAAGTAGGGATCACACCTGTCAGTGGTCCAAGAAACTCTCGCCCCCAGAAATCCCTTAGAAGCTGGTTAAAACTACTGAAGCTCCCTTCGGTGTGGCAATGAACTTTGCTCGCTGTAGCTAGCACAGCCGCTTTAACAACTCCCAGGACCCCTGAAGCCTTGAGCAAAGGGATAACGGATTTATTTTTAAGTGGTTTACAAACAAACAAAAAACCGTTTACACTTGCTAAAAGGATGAAAATCTACGTCAGAACCAACCAGAACACAAGCCTGTTTTCTTTGTGTGTCACACTAGAGGTGAAAGAACGTTGGCACTGTCTACCCTATGTGCACCCTTTAAAATGTGTGGCTTTACGGGACTGTATGACTGTTCCCCTATTGCTCAAGCCCCTAAGAAAACCGCCAGCGACTGGTGTTCTAGTTTATCAGATAAGATATTCATCTGGGCACATTGTCTAAATCTGCCTAAGAAGAATGAAGGCTGCTTGTCACGCGTCCTCCGTTTTCAGTAATGTGTGCCATCCAATTAGAAGCAATTTAGGCAATCAAGACCGTAGGAGAGAAGAAGGTGTTAAAAATAGGTTTCCTAAAGCCTCCGAACTCTAATTTGGAGGAAAATCTAAAATTACATATGTAACGTTTCTTTACATAAAATAAATACATCATCTGGTGTCTCTTGTTCTTTTTTCCCTCGGGGTCTTTCTCTTCTCGTCTGCCTGGTTTGGGGTATTCATAATAGAAAGAAAATGTACAGCTAAGCTAAAAAGGACTGGGGTCTCTAAAGGGCCACAAAAATCTGGGTAAGACTTGGTACAGCTTTTCCTTGGCTTGTTCTTGTGGCTATGTCTCAGACATTGGTTTTCTGACTCCTTCTGCCCTGGGCAAGGAAACCCCTGGAAGTGTGTGTGGAGACCAGGGACTCCTTTTCCGACCGAGGTTTAGAGCCCTGGGCCATAGTGGGTCAGGGGAGCGGACTGGGGAGGTATGCAGTAACTATTGGAGAAAAATCAAGAAAACCATCAGCCCCAAGAATGTCTTGCGATTAGAAGTGCAGAGAAAGAAAAAAAAAAAAAAAGTGAAGACATTGTATTAAGAGAAAGGGGTTAACAAATGCAGGTGAGGAGAAAACCAAAACTAAAAGATTAAAAAAGAAAGAAAGACAGAAAGAGAGAGAGAGAGAGAGAGAGAGAGAGAGAGAGAGAGAGAGAGAGAGAGAGAGAGAGAAAAGGGAAGGAAAAAAGTGAATCCGAGTAATGTCCTCCAGAGGACAAGAAAATGTAGAACTTGGAGGTGTAAAGTTGGCAGTTATTTTTCCTGCAGCAGCCTGGGTCTCACAGCCTGAGCGCGCTGTGGGCTGAGAGCGCGACCCGAGGGAACCCGAGCACACCGGTGAACTTAGGCACACTCTTCTTCGCACCAAGCCTGCATGTCCAGCACCCAGGCGATTTTTATTTTTCCTCCTCGGCTCTCACAAGAAAGCTGGTCCAGAAAGCGACCAGAGTGAAACTGGTGGAACTTCTAGGAAGTGTCCAGCCCTGAAAGGGGGATGGGTAAGTGGTTGCTGGAGCTGGGGCCTTTAATCCTTTTGGCTTCAGGATCTAGATCTGAATCCCCGGAAAGTTGAGTAGTACTCAGAAGTTAACTTCCCAGAAGCTGAACCTTGTAGCCCCTAGATGAGGTTTGTGGACTTGGAGGAAGTTGTAGATTGAGCCCTGGGCTTAGAATGTCATATCACACTCAGACAGACAGGCGGGCTGGCGGGCGGGCAGGCAGAAAGCCTGGAGGAGTGGACCACAGCCCTTCAGAGGGATGGACATCTTTCAGAACAGGAATTCTACAGTGACCCTCTTCCAGAAGCCAGCCCTACAGACAGAATTTAAAGCCAAAGCAACATTTATTCCCTTGGAATAGTTGCGGGGAGGGGCTGCAGAAGTGGAGACAGTTCTTCAAGAACGAGTTATGCATGCACTGTTGTTTCAAAATAAAAGAGTCTCCAGAGGAGGTAGCCATGCCTCCACAGGACAGCTGAGGACCTGGTCTGGGCTTCTCAGAGTGAGACACAGATGAACTGCCCCCAAGCACAGGCAGATGCCACAGCCCCACCCCATGCAGCGTCTCAGATGGCAATCCTAAAGTCTTTCCTAACAGCACCTGATCTATTAGCCATTTGTCCTGCTTCTTTGTGTCTGACACGTGAATGGAAACCATTTGTTGGTTAACAAATTTATCAATTCAAAAGTATTTCCATTGTCAAATAATTTTCTCTCAAAACAATAAAATTTCTCCATGAAAAGTTCTTTCTGAAAGTAAATAGACCACATTTTTTTTCTTTTTTACAAAATTGAATTAAAAGTAGGGGATATTTAAATGCATGTATACAGATATATAATTCTGGTAATGAAAAGTTCTGATTCAGTAGAGATAAGAATTCTAAATATAATTTAATTTCCTTTTCTTCTTAATGCTCACTATATTGGGATGCAAATATGAATAGACATTACTGATGACCTACACAACCTTTTATCTTTCAGAGACCCACAGTTTTGTTAATTTAAGAGCTTAGACTAAATAAAAGCCACACTTTGAAAGTCATGAAGTCTTAAAAAGTTTACTTCAGTGAATTTTTCAATTACATAAAATGGTAAGGTATTATTTCTAAAAAGTGAACATTTTCTATGTAATTAACACCAATCATTCTCTATGTGTTAGCTCTCCACAGGGACTTCCTAACTAGACCTATCAGCTGTTACTCTATGAGTCTGTGAACACATAGACAAGGGAGACTTCAGTATCTTCATGCACATCTTGTGTATAAAGAGAATGTTTGAGAAGTGTTCCAAGGTACTTGGGACATTCCTAAACCAAACATAGCAATAGCAACAGCACTCTTATACCCACTCTTTAGAAACAAGGAGTCACTTCTCGAAACACCTTGGAGAGCATAAGGTCACTAAGTTGAACATGAGAGAATTCGAATCCAGAATCCCAAGTCCTCTTCTAAACATCTAGTGACCTTGACAGACATCTTATCCCCATGAGCCTATTTTATCTATGAACAAATCAGACAAGATCCACATGCCATGTAGTCCAAATAGTCTGCTGGTTTTGCATTTTGTGAGGAGTCTAATGTCTGTGGCCATTTAGTTCTTTTCAGAGCAAATATCATAAGCCCCTAATTTAGGCAGGAAGTCCATGCTGCAGGTCTCACTTCTGTGTTATTGCTGTTGCTCTTCCATGCAGCTTTTCCTGTGCAGAGATAAAAAAGTTGTCTCTTTAAGTAATTTAAGGGCACCAAATGCAATGTGAACTTCTCCAATAGTGCTACTTTTAGTTAGAGAAAATGAAGTTCTCAGGAATAGTGTTATCTATAAGAATTCTGCAAGCCTAAAACGTCTACATTTTCCCTTTAGCTGTTGAAGTTGGTGTGAATCAGTCCCTTTGGTAATTTTATAACTTTCTTTAGGAGACAGCTGGTTCACCTCGACAATTATAAGAATCAAGAATTATATTGAAAATATGCTCTCTGATAATGTCCTTGAGCTCGTCTTTCTTTTCTGTTTCCTAGTCTCCAGCCATCTCTGGTCCCCATGCCCAGCCCTCACCAAGGCCCATGTTCACAGCCAAGCTTATTTACCTTATGGAACACTTACTTTTAGGATTCAGTAGCAGATAACAATGAACTCTTTTTCCCAATTCAGTCCTAAGTCTATGAAATTAATTTCTATTTCGATAATCAAAAGGCTTCCTTAGGAAATATCAGTGACTAAGCAAACCACAGACACATCAAGTGTAGGAAGGTGCTCCATCAGGTGAATGCAGTCAGGGATTGTTACAATTGGAACAAGATATTAAACTGTGCCAGCAGACATAGCACTTTTCTCTACACCCCCCCCCCTTTCTTTTATACAAGCAGACACCAGGATAGTGGATTTCTGGACCTGAAACTCACTAGGGAGAAGGTGGAATGCTGTTGAAATCACATTTACAACTAACACATTGGTGCTTTTCTTCCCATCACTGAATGGACACTGCACAGTGGTTTTGGAACTTTATTCCCCGCCCCCCACACACACCACATACACACAGTCACTCACTCACTCATTCACAAATGCCTGTCTGTTTTCTTTCAGCAAATTGCTAATGGTTTTCTTCCATTCATCTACAGATTTTTTTTAAAGATTTATTTATTTACTATGTGTACAGTATACAGAAAAGGGTACCAGATGTCATCATAGATGGTTATGAGCCACCATGTGGTTGCTGGGAATTGAACTCAGGACCTCTGGAAGAAAAGTCAGTGCTCTTAACCTCTGAGCCATCTCTCCAGCCCCATCTACAGAATTTTTGACTCATTCTGCCATACCTATCCATGACCCTAATTGTTAAATGTTGACGTGTGACATGAGACTTAGTCTTGCATAGACAGAATTTCAGGCACCAATCTGGGTTTCATTTCACCTAGCATTCACACAATGAAGAAGCTCCAGCACCAGTTTGGGTACCTTACGTTGCCTGCCTTATAGCAGACAGAGTTAGAGCATCAGCACCAGTTTGCCGATGGCTTATTCTTCCCAGCACACTGAACTCATGGCCAAGGAAGGTGGTGAACTAACAAGTGAATGAAAATATGCAGGACATCGGCTCTATGAGTCTGCTTGGCAATTTGAACCAACAGGGAAATCAGCATTTTTCCCATGATTACCAGTGTGGTTCTGTGTTAGAAGTGCCTTAAATCTGAAAATATAAATGGAATTCAATAAAACACTAGACACAGATAACAAAACCAAACCTAGATTGTGAAGCAGTTTATTACTATAAAATTCTCAGGACTCATTCAGCTCAGCAGAAGGGGGAAGTGACATCTAAACTAACCAGTGGAATCTAGAGAGCCCCTCATTGGGCTGTATTTTCTTGCTTCATCCCTCAGGAGTACATCTGAGGCATGGACTGTGATGTAGCACAAGCAAGAAGCCAATGACAAGAGAGGTTACCTCCATGTTCAGTATCATCTGATGCCATTGGCTTGAATACAATGGTGTTAGACTCAGCGGAAGCATCCCAACTGCAGAGGTGAGGCACTGTGTTAAACTGGTGGTTACTGGATTTGTTGAAGTGTATGAACATGATAGTCAGAGAATTAGCTATTTCTTCAAAGAATTCAAAGACAATGGTTGTACTACTAGTAGGGAGACTACGGAGGAAAGAAGTGGGTAAAAAAAGGGGAGCAATATAGCATTGCATGGTGGCATAGGCCAAGAGTCTGCTGAGCTGCATTGATGTCCATAACTCCATGTATTGACAATGAGGTCTTGGAATAGACTGGCTTTCCTAAGTCTCAATTCTTCCACTATTGACTGGCAGTAAAAATTCTCCCTCTGTGGACATATAATTATTATATATAAATATATACTTAAAACATTATTATTATCAGCTATTATTTCATGAGATACATGGTATCTGACTGAGATTAATTTGAAGTTTAAAGGACAGTCTTTAGGTGGATAAGGATGCTTTTCCCGCAGTCTGCTTCCATAACATCCCAACTAGGTCTTTCCTAGTCTATTATTTTGAGAAAATTTTCTTTTCCACTCACTATGAAACCAAAAACTAGAGATTCTTGTATTTCTTCATTGTTCAGAAAATGCCACCTTGTGTGAGAGCCCAGCTGCACAAGGCATGCAATAGAATAGTTTGAGATCCAACTTCATTTCTTTTCCTGAGGGAGATTTCCATTTCCATGGTGCTTTACATGTTTAACATTTTAAATTGTATTAAGATAAAGCATATACATGGCTTTAAAACATTGAAAAAGAGCTTATAATGAAAATCTTCACAAACCTTTATTTCCCACCACACACACACACACACACACACACACACACACACACACACACACACACACACTTTGGTTTGTTTTTTGAGAAAGAGTTTCTCTGTGTAGCCCTGGATGTCCTGGAACTTGATCTGTGGACCAGTCTGGCATCAAACTCAGAGTCTGCCTGCCTATGCCTCTCAAGTAATGGGATTAAAGGTGTGTACTACCATCACCAACCACTAAACTGATCATTTCAGTCTCTTGTCATAACTTTCTTCACCTCCATTTAAACCTTCATTAGAGTAATTTAAAAATTATAAGATACATATGCTTCCTCTACTTCCTGTGACTTGACTCACATTTCAAAGCACAGATTCTACCCTATCTGTGATGTAATTAACCTGTTGTTGTAGTTCCAGACTTTTCTGCATGGCAGTGCAGTGCTCTGTATCCTGCATGGCAGTGCTGTGCTCTGTCTGTCTACTGCATGGCAGTGTTGTGCACTGTATCCTGCATAGCAGTACTGGTCTCTGTCTGTTTCCTACATGGCAGTGTGGTACTCTTTCTCCTGTGTGGCAGTACTGTGGTCTGTCTGTTCCTGCATGGCAACTGTGCTCTGTCTGTTCCTGCAGGGCAGTACTGTGCTCTGTTTGTGTCCTACAGGGCAGTGATGTGCTCTGTTTCCTGCATGGCAGTACTGTGCTCTGGTTGTTTACTGCATGGCAGTGCTGTGCTCTGTATCATGCATGGCAGTACTGTGCTCTGGTTGTTTACTGCATGGCAGTGCTGTGCTCTGTATCATGCATGGCAGTACTGTGCTCTGTCTCCTCCTTGGCAGTGTTGTGCTCTGTCTACTTCATGGCATCACTGTGCTGTCTGTATCCTGCATGGCAGTGCTGTGCTCTGTCTGTCTCTTGCATGGTAGTATCTGCTCTGTCTCATGCATGGCAGTACTGTACTGTCTGTTTCCTGCATGGCAGTGCTGTGCTCTGCTCTGATTCCCTTTTTCTTAGGACATTTTTTCTTGGGTTTTTTCAACAATCGTAAAGATTTTCCTCCAGTGACTAGAAAATCTTTTTATTTATCTTTTATTTTTTTTAAACTTTATTATTTATTTACTTATTTGCCTTGGTGTTTGCCTGGAACTGGAACTACAGACAGTTGTTAGCTGCCATGTGAGTGCTGGGAATCAAACCTGGGTCCTCTGGAAAAGCAGATGGTGCTCTTAACTGCTGAGCCATCTCTACAGCCTCCGAGTGACTAGAAAATCTTTTTATTTTTATAATTAAGAAATAACAAAAAATTTAGGGCTGGTGGTACTTTTAAGCCTAGTACTGAAAAGGCAGAGGCAGGGTGATTTCTGTGAAGGCAGACAGACTACAAAATGAGACACTCTTATAGTAATATAACAAATAAAGAAATAATAATAATGACTAAAGGTGCCTTGAGTGTGCATTGGATTCCCCGGCACTCAGGCACTGATATGTGTATTTGGCCTTGTATGAATCACCCATACTTGCCATAAGTTGGCAGTCTTTTTTCTGAGTAGCCATACTTGTGCAAGCTTCCCTGGACTCACTCTGTCAAGCTACACAAGACCTTCCTATTTGCTCAGAAAGTTCTATGATGGCCTCTGTCACACACAGCAAGGGACATTGATGCTACACATAAGATCAATTTTAAGTAACCAACTCTGATTACAGCTTTCACCCTCATGTTCCCTTGTCTCTACACCTTAACTTTGCCATCTTCAGGGCAGACTGTCTCCTCCCACTGTAGCCATCTCTGTCTGGGTGGGCTCAAAAGAGCAGCTGCTTCAGTTCTAGCCCATTAGTCGACATTTCCCATCCATTTTTAAACAAGTTTCATTTTATTTTGTTTTGGTATGTATGTGGGAATGAAGTGCCCTTGGAAGCAAGAGAAGGTTGTCAGAATCCCCAGGAGGGGCGCTAGAGTTACGTGGTCTCCGCAGATGCTGGGAACTGAACTCAGGCCCTCTCCAGGAGCGGGGCTTAACTGCTCAGCTCTACCTCAAGTCCTTCATTTTTATACATGTTACTTTTTAATTATTTTTATGTGAATTGGTGGTTTTTGCCTGGATGTATAACTGTGTAAGGGTGTCAGATCTTGGAATTACAGACAGTTATTAGCTGCCATGTGGATGCTGGGAATCGAACTCAGGTACTCCAGAAGAACAGTCAGTGCTCTTAACCACTGAGCCATCTCTCCAGCCTCAAACTTGGAGAACTTTCCAAAGTCTCTTCCTTGCTTTTATCATTTTCAGCATTGGGTGCTTATGAATTTTTATATGGTTTCTAGTATTGTATTCATGTTTTAGGGAGGTTCATTGAACAATATTGAAGCAGAAATTTATTTTAAAGTTTTAAAAAGATTAAATATAGTCACTTCTTATTTAATACAACACCTTGAATTGATTTCTATTGAAAATAGTAACCAGTCATGAGCCTGGGATTAATTTACTGTGCAATTTGGAACATTCATTTTGTTTCAAGATAGTCTTTAATTATTTTAGTAATCTCACACAATTTTCAAATTTATGTTTATAGCATGAAATAAATGTGAAACATTTCATTTCCTAGGGCCCTGCATTTAGTGCTAAAAGCCTAGAGAAAAAAATTCAAGTTTATTTTACTTTGTTTATTACCCTGCATCTTTTCAAAAGCAAGGTAAAAAACTAGGAAATCCTGATTGTGTCACAATTGCTCAGGCCAGTAAGTATCGATTTAACTGTAGGTATAATAAGTTTTCTTACAACAAGAACGGGATCTTTATTCTTCCCCAAAAGTATTAGTTGTGCCGTATAATGCTCAAAGCCTCATATATACTACTGCAAATGGCATACATTTTTCACTGACTCATGTATTCCCCTGCAATCTACTTCACAGGATCCACTTCTGCTTTTCACCATTGTGCCTCCAGTAGCTAGCAAAACTGTTGCACATTGTGGTCAATGGGAAACACAGACCTAGTAAATGCTGAATGGATACACCTACTGACAAGGTTCAAAACCTGATACCTATGAGTTAGAAATAAAAGACAAACTGAGAATAAGCACTTGAGTGTCTGTCATATTCGTCACCTAAGGTGAGTGCAATACTAGACCTTCAAAAGCTGAAAGAGTGCGTTAATCCAAAATTACTAAATTCTGGGTAGAAAAATAAGGGATAGAATTTGGATAAGTAGAAAGAAGCATGGAAAAGATTTGCAATTTATGAAGGATTGAGTCAAAGTAAGATCCAGCATGTGAAATGTCTGTATCCATTCAATGTATTTAATGTAAAAAACAGAAACATGAGTAACACACTTAAAAAACCAGCTCCCTCACAAATCATGAACAATAAAGGCTTGGTTTTTTTTGTTGTTTGTTTGTTTCTTTTTTCCCCCTCAATCTTTTTAATGAAGAGTTTAAATAGACACAAAGATATACCCATCATGTCATATAAAACCATGTTATTATGACACAGTAGAAGAGTTTTATACTATATCTACTTGGTTTAGGGCATGGATTAGCTATACAATTTATAAAATAAAGAATTTAAAATTCTTTATTTGTGGTTGATTTCCCAGAAAGTAAGGAAAAATACAATTCCCAAGTAGTTTGTGAAGTTTCTATAATTTCAGCTCATGGCTCTAAAATTTTTTTACTGAAAACAAAATGCCTAGGTATTTTACAAACATCCAGGTGTTTTCACCCTAATCAAATGAATTAGAAGGTGAGTTTGAAAGAGGCAAATGAATCTGACTAAAATTTAATAACTGAGGCAATGGTACCTCCTTCTGAACAGGGATGGTAGTTACCACCAATTTCATTTTTTCTGACAAGAGAAAACAGCATCATAACAAGAACAGAGATATCCATGGCTGAAGAAAGAATGGGACAGACAACAAAGGGAGAAAGTAATGCTGTAATAAGGTCCAGTTCATGTAAGGAGACAAAATATTACAAGGAAATGGCATGTGGAGGGTTGGGAGTAGTGAATTCATTTTTTTTTTTTAGAGTGTTGTCTTTCCTTAAAATGACATATGACCTTCCCTATGTTGTCTCTGAGGAAGTAGAATGAGTTGATTTATCTGCCTTATTTAATGCGGCTCTTAAAGTTTAGATCTTGTGAAACAGAATCCAACTGTACTGTTTAGGATAGAAAAAGCATGTACACAAGTATGAACTAGAAATGTGGCCATGACAGCTAAATGGAGGAAGTGCTTGGGAGCTTTAAAAGGTTGGGTTGTGGCCACTTAGATATGAATAATCAAAATGCAAGTGATTTCTCTATAACAAATACAATCTAGAGTGACATCTTTTTTTTTTAAACTATTTATAAATGTTGTTGCAACATAGGTCTTATTTTACAGTGGTACATTCTGAACTGTAAATGGAAATAGTAGGCAATGTCATGGTAATAAAAAGCACACAGATAAGTACTGGAACATGTGGATGGACTTCAGCCTTAGTTGAGAAAAAATTCACCAACTTGGGGAAACTACACACAGCCAAGTTTCCCAGATGTTTGTGATGCTACGAGATCTTCCATACTAAAGATTGGGCAGATCCTTTCTGATGAGCTATGTCTTTGACCATTTGTGTCTTCAGCTTTTTCTGAAGATTGAAGACATCTCTTTTCCATAACTACCGAAGCTCTACAGAGCAGAATATGCTGTCTAGTTATCACACCAATGGCTCACAGAGCACCAAGGATGTGTCTCAGCTTCGTAAAACCATACAAAGCAAAAATTATCAGTGCACCAAAGTTGAACTCTACAAGTTAATATTTATATCAGCTATTTGTTTTAAATGTCAAAGATTATGTCTTATTTTTCCAGTTTTATAAAAATGGAGCTTATTATTGCTTAAACATTTAAATCAAAGGGCAAACATTTAACTAATGGCAAAGAGGAAAGAAAATGTTAAAACCTATTTTTCACAAAGCAACTTTGAAGCATCAGCTTTTACTTGCTAGTAGTCTCTTGTATATTTCTCATGTTTATACCCATCTAGGTACCAAACACAGAGAGGTACAGTTTAATCATTATTTCTTTTGTTCTTATTGGAGCAATTATTTCTTCTTCTGAAAATAAAGTAATAATAGAGGGTGTGGTGGATTGTTATAGGTGTAGGCCCCATAAACTCATTTGTGAGGGCTTAACCCACAGGGAGAAGCACTATTAGGAGGTGTGGCCTTGTTGGAGGAATTGTGCCTCTGGGAAGGCAAGCTTGGAGGTCTTATACTCTCAAGTCTTGCCAGTATGAAAAAGATTTTATTTCTATTGCCTGCAGATCCAAATGTAGACCTCTCACTTCCTTCTCCAGCACCATGTCTGTCTGCATGCTGCCATGATTTCCACCAAAATGATAATAAACTAAACCTGTGAAACTGTCAGCCAGCTCCAGCTAAATGTTTAATTTTATAAGAGTTCTGCGGTCATAGTGTCTCTTCAGAGTAACATAAACCCTGAGACAGAGGATTACCTTGGAGCTTGCAGCATTAGCCCAAACTTTACCTGTGTGAGAGCAAAACTTTTGCTGTATTCCAATGCTGACAACAGACAGACTCCACTACTGCTGCTGATGAGAGTCTCTGCGAAGTCTGTTCTCAGTCCCCAGGGTAAAGGGAGAGATGGCTGAGGACGTTATGACGGCACTTGCAGGCTGTGCATGGCCCTAAAAGCTCTGTTGAGTTTTTCTGCTGCTGTTCCAGTCTGTCACAAATTGAAGCACTTTATAAAATTTGTGGCTCTTCGATAACTTTGAAACACATTAAAGTGCTCATGCTCCAAACTATAAAGTCTTTCTTAACCACTGCAAATGTACAAAAGGCACATCATCAAAATGACAGTAATCAACTTCTTCAATTTTAGGCATAAAAATTTTCTAGCTGTCTCTCTCTCTTTCTCTCTCTCTCTCTCTCTCTCTCGCTCGCTCGCTCTCTCGCTCTCTCTCCCTTCCTCTCCTGCTTTTGTTATTTATGAAGAACAAAATAAAAACAAGCAAACAAAAGACAAAACAGACAACAAAAATTGATCATAAGAATACAATGTATAAAATCTTCATTTTTTTCTGCAGTTTTTTTTTTTTTTTTTTTTTTTTTTTTTTTTTTTTTTTTTTTTTTTTTTTTTTTTTTTTTTTTTTTTTTTTTTTTTTTTTTTTTTTTTTTTTTTTTTTTTTTTTTTTTTTTTTTTTTTTTTTTTTTTTTTTTTTTTTTTTTTTTTTTTTTTTTTTTTTTTTTAAAAGATTTATTTATTTATTATGCATACAGTTTTACAGAAGAGGGC
>PVIH01010464.1:12506-75310 GCA_004025045.1 Sigmodon hispidus | reverse complement strand
TTTTCTTGTTGTAATAACAAAGACCAGACCAAAGACAATTTAGAGGAAGAGAAGGGAAGGGATTTACTTCATCTTTCATTCTTTGAGGCAAATATCTAAAAACAAGGGTAGAAACTGAAGAGAGGAACCTGGAGACTGTAACTGAAGCCGAGACCATGAAGGGGAACTGCTCATCAGGCTCCTCATGGCCTGCTCAGCCAGCTTTACTGTATAGCCCAGAGCGGTAGTTGTTCCTGTTACTGAGAATAATGTGGACTTGAATGGCTTTCTTGCTCCATGAAAAGGTGGTAACATGGAAACAGCATCTGAGGAGACTTTGGCTCCTCTTTATACTGAGGGATGATAGCTCAGTCACTATCCAGTGCCTTTGTGGTCACCCTGCAGAGATGTGGCCTACATGGAAGATGGCGTGGTCTAACATGTGACACATGGGGACAATGAAATGAATGGTATTTGGGCAATGTGTTCTCAGTAACTTTCAAGAGTCTGAATTAAGTCGGGGCTAGGCTCTGAAAACAGAAAGCAGCATTTCCATCAACACCTGAGTTCAGGTATTGTCACAATAGTTATCATTCCTGCTTATGAATTCAGGATCTGCAAATAGGAGATATTGAAGGGGCAATGTGAATTTGCCATCATTGACAAAGGAGACATAATTTCCAGCACTCATAGGGCATGGTTCAGAGAATGAATAGTGTAACTTTCAGAAGCATATGCACTAGAATGAAGGGATGACAGACTTGAAAGCTGGTTACATGCTCTACGGAGCACTGTGATGATGGAAGTACTTTATTGAGGATTTGCTTGTCGATTTGTCCACATGGGTGCTGTATGGAAAATGGAATTTCAAGTGTCCTCATTCCTTGTTAATTTATCTGGAAAGGAAAGACCCTAGGGTAAGCAGGTCTATCTTACCTCTACTGAATCCTTTCAACTTGAGCTAGAAGGCCATCCTATAATGTTGTACATAGATGATCATGTAAGCCAAGTCATTGACTCTTTATGAGAGAGGATTCCTTGACATGGGTCTTGTTGAATGCCTTTGGGGCTGGATCCAATGGAGAATATGGTTCCTTTATCTAAGGACATGGATAGAGGCTGCCCTACCACAGGAGGGAAGTGACCAAAGTGACCAAAAGCTTGGGTTCTCCTAGCTTTTCATTCCTGTGAAGGTTTCAAACAGAGGTGATCTTCTGTTTTTTCTTAAAGGAACTAATCTATCACTGTGTCCAACAAACACTTGTATCAAGGACTTTGTGTCTAAGCTTCTTTACCATGCAAGTGATGTTGTAGCATGTTTAACGGATGGAGTGCTTCTACCCCATGATTAAGAGCCCTGATACTGGGCCCTAATCTTGCTGACATAGCTTTTTTTTCTGTCTCATTGTTTTAAGGCAATTTGGGATGTGGTACCTGCACTAGTTTCCGATTCAGTCTCTCTTGTAAGCACATAGAAATGACATTGATTCTGAATCACTATCTCCTACTTTGGAGACTTCACAAGTTATATGAACTTCTAGAATCCTTGAACCTCATAGGGTGCAGCTCTGGAAGAAGGTGGCACATGGCCTGCATGCCTAGTGTACTTTTACACGCTTCCAGCATGAAACCTGCTTGAGGTACTGTGACGGGCCTGTGCTCTGCCCCCTGAACTTGACATTACTTCATGGATACATCATGTAGACCTTAGTGTGTGTCTTTAGAGTATGTATTAGACATTATCCTCTTATTTGTGGGGTCTACCTGTGTCTAGGTATGTTGATGCCATTGGTCTGTTTTGTAAAAATTGAGAACATCAACTAGATTACGCCTTGCTCACCTGTCCTAAATTGAGGACAATAAGCATGTCTACCACATCTCTAGTTGAGTTTTTTTTCAAACTAAGTCAAAATGTGATCCATGGTGTAACGTGAATGGCCTATTAGGCAAGTCACTTGGATGGTTCTAGGGAGATCATCACATTGGGTTTGGTTGAATTCATTTTGATAAGAATTCAATGAAGTTGATTATTCATCTAGGTACAAAAACCAGGCAGTTTTTCACAGGAGGTGCTGAAATGATCATGGGCTAAAGTTGAGTTTTAACTAGTTTGGTCATTTCTGTGTGAGATATTAGAGATGCTCAGGTAGGTGATTTTACATTTCAAAAGCAGACTTAAACATCCATGATCTGGGCACACTGGCACATGTCAGCTATGGAATGAATTTCAAAGAGTAGGTTTCTCAGGTTTTCAGTCTCCTCCATATGAATGTTGTAATCCACTGATGCTCTGGCAATAGGAGCTATTTCACATGGTTCAGACTTCAAAATGACACTGTTCTCTATGTATCCTACTTGTTAGGGCATCTTGATGTGGCATTTTGTGTCATGCAAAGCTTCGCCAGCAAGGAACAAGCAACACCGGATCCTTCTCTTTGCAGTTTATTCGGGCCTTTAATTATCTTCTTGTCTCTCATTCACTCACTCACTCACTCTCAGACATATGACGAACGACCACTCTCTCACGAATGACCCCAGGGGGAAGTCCGCTCGTGGCTAAATACCCTCTGGGCCTCCAATTCCAGTAAGCCACGTGGACATTGCCCATAGGTCCCGAGGCCCCGGAAGCAAGCCAACTCCTTATTGGCTGTAGGCAAGGATGGTGTTTACTCCCGAGAGCACTCACCGTCAGAAAGGTGGAAGGCGGAAACCAGCGCCACCTTTAGGGCGTGGTACAACGCAGCTGCCTACAGATCCCCCTTCTTTATTAAAAAAAAAAAAAAAGGCAGGCAGAAGCAGAGGTCTAGTCTCTGAAGTGCAAAAGGAACACGTACAGGTATCACTCCGGGTGTCATCCACCCAGACAATCCCTTACCTGTCCGACACCCTTTTCAGAGGCAGGCAGTTGGGTGTCAACCTGCATGCAACCAGACATACTCCTCATGAGTTCCCATAAGCCAGAATACTCATGTGCAGTGCTAATCCTCGCATCCTGCAAAACATTCTTAAGGCTTCTCCTTTAAGGAGGCCAAGCAAGCTTAGGGGGACTGACCGACTCCAAATGGCTGAAAATGCTTGGACAACCGTGGCTACATTGTGACACTGAAGGAACCTAACATGGCAAATGCACCACAGGCAAACTAGGAATATCAGCATCATCAGGCTCGCCAGAGCTCCCATTCCCACCCACTCTTTCTGGTGATCCACAGTGGCGGAGAACCAGGACGCCAGTCCTTCTGCCAGGTCCGGCATCCACTCTGGTAGAATTCACGATCACCATGGTCACTCTCAGCTGGGCCATCAAGTTTTCGAATTCACTAATCCAGTTTCCTAAAAGATAACTTGACAACTGTTTAGACAGATTTGCAGCATGAATAAAGTTCTGATATTGTACACTAGTCCCACATAATCCTGGAAACTTTCATTCACAGCCAAGCTAGGCCAGCTGCCAAAGAGTATCAATCTACTCTTGGACCAGGTTGAACCTTTGATTAATAACCATCAAGCCCTTTTTTAACTGGGCAATAAGATTCTTTTGTATGTCTAGAGCCTGTACTACATTAGCCAAGACCGCATTCAAAGTCTGCAGTCTGCACGATATGGCTTGCGGCTCCTATGGCAGCCAATGAAATGGCTGCGATTATGGCAAGCACTTATCTGCACCATCAGGGCCAGCAACAGGAGCTTCTGTATCACCTGCTTGCTCCCCCGCCTCATTTACCTTTTCCGATTGAATCTTCCTGGTCAGACGCTCCGGTACCCAAACTGGATCATTTCTATCCTGGGGGAAAATGCAAACAGACCCTCTCGTCCATGTTAAAACAGGGTCCGGGCCGCACCAGTGGCCTGTGAGGATGTCTTTCCATTTCACCAGTCCTTTCTGCATAGTGCCTGGATTGGCGTGCCGGTCTACTGCCGCAGCCCCATGAGCATCCAAATTTAAAAAATTAAGAGTGAATAGAGCTAGGGAAAGTCTTTCCTTTGGGGTACGGCCATGGCCTATTCCCCCTTTCTGTTTAATAAGGCACTCGAGTGTGCAGTGAGCTCTTTCCACTATGCCTTGCCCTTGGGGGTTATAGGGCAGGCCATGGATCAATTGCACTACCATCTGTGCACAAAAGGCTGTAAATTGACGTCCGGTATATCCTGGGCCACTATCAGTCTTAAGCTGCATTGGTTTTCCCCAGGCTGCCCATGCCTCAAGGCAGTGAGCGATAACATTACGCCCTTTCTCTCCACTTAGGGTGGTGTCATGGATAATACCAGAACAAGTGTCAACTGACACGTGCACATATTTGAGGATGCCAAATTCAGAAAAATGCGTCACATCCATTTGCCAAACTTTAAGAGGAAGCAAACCCCAGGGGTTAATTCCCAACGACGGGGAATGCTGAAACTCCACACAATGTGAACAGTCAAAAACTATTTGCCTAGCCACTTGCCTAGAAAGCTGAAATTTACTTCGCAAAGTTCTGGCGTTAACATGGTATAACTGATGAAACTCTGTGGCTTGTATAATGAGTGTGGCAGTAAATATCCATTTTTGCCGTGTGGCGGCATCTACTAGGGCATTGCCTTTGCTCAGAGGCCCAGGTAAGCCAATGTGGGCTCTAATGTGTTGGGGAAAAAACTTCTTAGAGTGGTTCCTAATAAGATCCTGTAACTGAGAGAATAAACCTGCAACTAAACTGAAAGACCTTATAGGACCCGCCACCTCAAGAATTTTCAAGGCATTAACAACATAAACTGAATCAGAAATCAAATTAAATACACAAGAAAAGGTTTTAAAAACCTCTAATACTATTTGCAGTTCTGTTATTTGAGGGGTTCCTGGGGCAAATTGGCATTGGACCGGTGATTGGACTTGGGCCATGTATGCCCCTACTCCGGTCTTAGAGCCATCTGTAAACACATTAATTGCACCAGGAATAGGTTCTGTAGCTGTCACCTTTGGGGGAAAAAAACCAGGATGCTCCTTAATGGGTGTTGTGGATAGTGGTTGTCTAATTCACCAGGGAAGGAGCATCGGAGTATAGCCTAGTCATCAGTGGTGGCACACAGCACAGAAATTTGCACTGCAGTAAAAGGCACCACGATGCTCTCCGGGAGCAGACCAAAAAACCGTAGAGTCTGTTGAAGACCCTGCTGGGCCAACTCAGCAACAGCTGTGGGATAATGCTCGATGCTCTTATTTGGAGAAACCTTGGGGTGTATTTATAGCACGGTCCTTGTTGCCACAGCACCCCTGTGGGTTGTCTAAAGGTGGACAATATACATAGCAACAACTTCTGATCCTCTTGTACTCACATCAAACATGCCTGTCTTAACCTATCTTCCACCAACTGTAGTGCTTGATGAGCTTCTTTGGTAAAATGCCTAGGGGAATCTAGGGCAGGATCACCTTTAAGAATGTCATATAGAGGTTTTTAACTCATAATTTGCCAATTTTAAAAATCCCCTAACCCAATTCATATCCCCTAATAATTTTTGATAATCGTTCAAAGTCTTTAAATTGTCCTTTCTTATCTCTATCTTCTGGGGTTGAACTACTCAAGGAGCAATCCTTGCTCCCAAATAATCAACAATATGAGTCAATTGTACCTTTTCAGGGGCAATAAAGAGCCCTCAGGACTGGAGTGCTTTCACCAGCACTTCATAGGCCTCTTCTACCTCACCTCATTGTTTTCCCACTAACAGTACGTCATCCATATAATGGACGCAGCGCACCTTAGGAAACGCTTCACGTACTGGTTGCAGGGCATGCCCCACGTATAGCTGACACATAGTAGGGCTATTAGTCATCCCTTGAGGCAATATGACCCATTCAAATCTCTGATCAGGCTCCTCATGATTACATGAGGGAAGCGTGAAAGCAAATCTTTCTGTATCTTTTTTTATATAAAGGTACAGAAAAGAAGCAATCTTTAATGTCTACTGCCATTAATATGCCATTGTGAAGGCAAGGCCGTCAACAATGGAAGCCCTCATTGTACCGGGCCCATAGGTTGCATCTGATTATTTATAGCTCTTAAGTCATGCAATAATCTTCATTTTCCTGATCATTTCTTAATCACAGATACAGGTGTATTCCATGGTGAAGTAGAGGGTATGATATGCTTCTGTGCTAGCTGTTCCTGCACTAGTTCTTGGGCTGCTTTCAATTCTTCTAAAGACAGGGGCCACTAAGGGACCCATACAGGTGTCTCAGTTTTCCAGGTGATGGGAATAACAAGATTGTGTTGAAACACCTGGCATAGGAGGTAACAATAATTGTTTGTTCAGGGTTACTTTGGGGAAGACTTGCCTATTTTAGAATCGGCCACCCAGAGGGCCAATCCTTCCTTGCTATAATGCTTTTGTCAGTACCAGTATCTATTCAATGCCTCTACTTGTGCCAAAGTGAAAGAGGCGGTAATGCCATAAGTTCTTACTGATTCGGCCAGTGACTTGATTACTTTAAAGTCCAGGGGCTCTTCGTAATGATTCTCCTGGAGATCTTGGAATACAAGAAATGCCAACACCAGTTCCTGTCTCACTTTTCTCCATACTGCAGGGTTAAAGGACTGATCGCGGCTGCCAAAGCCACCCCCTCCATCTGAGTAAGCTGTGGGAGCAGACGGCAAGAGGCCACACTTCCCAGGAAGCAAGTGCTCCCTCAGGGCTAGCCTCTTTCCCTTTTTTGAAACCAATTTCTTAGTTTCTCTTTCCTCTCCTGACTCCTCTAACCTTGGTAGATCTTCCTCAGAACTACTGCTCTCAAGGCCCAAAAGCTGAAAATCCTCTAAATCCCGGTAAGTGTTTCCCCTGGAATCTAATCCTTCAATTCTAAGGCCTCTCACTTCTTCATTGCATGCCCCGTCAGATCTTTCCTCTTTTAACTGCTCTAAAGAGGCCTGACCCCCTTCAATTGCCTCACAGAACCTCTGATCGTCCAAACAACCTTGAATCACCCTCCAAATGGATCTCACGCCTGCCTTTAGAATTCCCTGCTCATAGGCAAAGTCTAAATCTCTCCCTAACTTCTCCCAGGAGGACACTGTTAGACTGCCCATGACAGCAAACCATGGAGCTGCAACGTCACATTCCTTTAAAAATCTCTCTAATACGCTTTCCTTAATTTCCAGGCCCTTAGTTTGTAACAGCTCCTGTAGACTCAGAAAAACTGGACATGAAGTTGAAGACCCCATCCTTATATGACCTTTACTCCTTATTTTAAAAAAATCTTTTCTGAGCCTTTGCCAACCAGCCCCAGCCTTGCTACTACTTTTACTTTGACTTTTGAGCTCAAGTTTGCAATAATTGTTACTTTCACTTTAAGCCAAAATTGGCAACTGCTGCGTTACTTTCACTTTAATCCGAAACTGCTGTGCTACTTTCACTTTGACCTCAAGGCTGCCGTGCGTCCACAGCTGCAAAAGATTACACCCACTTGTCAGTGAGGTCGCCGTGCGTCCACAGCTGCAAGAGGTTACCCTCACTCATTGGTGAGCTCCCTCTTCTCCGACTCATCTATAGGCCGGAGCTACCCCGCTCTCACTGCAGATCCCAACTCAC
Organism: Sigmodon hispidus; assembly: GCA_004025045.1. Lineage (NCBI taxonomy): Eukaryota > Metazoa > Chordata > Mammalia > Rodentia > Cricetidae > Sigmodon > Sigmodon hispidus. The sequence goes on along the minus strand of PVIH01010464.1, from coordinate 67,777 downwards.
CTGGGACTTACTGGTGCACCCCCCCAACTACAGAGAGTTCTGAATCCTGTCGTACGCTGGCGCGAGTTTAGTTCTTATCTTCCCGGGTTTCGGCGCCACTTGTCGTGCACAGCCTTGCCAGCAAGGAACACGCAACACAGGATCCTTCTCTTTGCAGTTTATTCGGGCCTTTAATTATCTTCTTGTCTCTCACTCTCACTCTCAGACATATGACGAATGACCACTCTCTCACGAACGACCCCAGGGGGAAGTCCGCTCGTGGCTAAATACCCTCTGGGCCTCCAATTCCAGTAAGCCACATGGACATTGCCCATAGGTCCCGAGGCGCTGGAAGCAAGCCACCATCCTTGCCTACAGCCAATAAGGAGTTATTTACTCCTGAGAGCACTCACCATCCCATCAGGAAGGTGGAAGGCAGAAACCAGTGCCACCTTTAGGGCGTGGTACAACGCAGCTCCCTATAATTTTGGGTTGTGGTGGTTCTTTGTGAGCAATTGCATTGGTTTCATTCTCAACATGGGAAAATATCCAGAACTTTGTCCCTACAGTGTGGTTCCTAAAATTATGTGTCAGATTGTACAAACCTAGAATTCTTCAGTGGGTCCTGATAATTGAGATACATGTCTAAAAGTTAGTCAGCCATAAGCTTGACTTGACTGGAAGCAGGATGGTATCTCAGTCTTGGCTAGATAGCCAACACTTCAGTCCTTGTTGCATCAGCTAGCTAGAAAACCTCTTCCCCCATGTCACATTCTAGGTGCTAGCATGACATGTGACTCCAGCCTTACCCAGAGCCTTGTTTCTTTTTGTGAAAGACACTTGGGTGTAGTTGCATGAACTCAGATTGTATAAAAAAGACTCGAGCCAAATATTGGCGAAGGCTGAAATATCAGAGGAAGCACCACAGTCAATTCTCACCCATCTGTCTTGCAACTTCCTCAGCCTCCTCCTGGTGCTTCTGCTGGTTGCTTCTGCCAGTCACTTCTGCCTCTACTGTTGTTCCTAGGAGGCCTTCTATACCCTTTCTGTCAGCTGTATCCCATCCAGGTTAGGATTAGAGGTATGAACTATATTTGGTAGCTAACTTTGAACTCACAGAACAGAGGAAGTTCTGTCTCTGGAGTTATGGGCTTAAGGGTGTAGGTCACTACTCTCAGTTTTCCCTGTGCTGGGATTAAAGGTGTGTGCCATTGAATCTCAGCTGTTTGTCTTTGTACTCAAGGATCAAGAAATTCCTAAGCTATCTGCCTAGAATTTGACTATGTGCTCTCTCCCCAGTATCCAAGGTTTTATTAAATATGTTGGGTATCATTCACCTATAACCAGCATGAACATGTCCTTCTGTCTGGCCTTGGGGATTAAAGATATCAGTTGTGTGTCATTGTGGTTCTAGGCCTTGTCAGAGTCGTGTCTGAATTTTTCTGTTCACATACATTGCAGTGGCCATATTCTATGTGATGACATGTGGGCAAGGGGCAACTGTAGTGAAGTTTTTGTATTGAGGAAGACAATTAATGTAGGAATAAGCTCCAGTAATCCTGTGGTTTCCAGACAGGATCACAAGGAATGTCTTGATGCAAGGCCGATCCTGTCCAACACTCTGAGTCCCTGGCTGAGAAGAGGCCAAATGAGGTGGTTACTGAACTGTGAACTATTAAGCTGTGAGTAACCTCACTCTTCTCTACCATGGAGTGTCCATGGTAGGACCTAGGAAGTTCCTCATAGCAGTGATGCAAGATTAAAAATGGCATCCAGAGAGATTGCTTCATCATCCTGTCTTTATCGTATCAGTTGATCCAGTTGCTATAGAGTACCCAGTCATATATCCTGTCAAGATAATGTTAGAAACCAAGGCTACCATGGGTCTCTTAAGGTAGGTAGGGTTACCATGGTTGTAATGAAACATTATGACCAGAGCAATTTGAGAGGAAAGGATTTTTTTCGGTTTACACTTCTATATAATTTATCATTGGGTATTAGAATAGAAATTCATAAGGGAGGAACCTGGTAGCAGGTGTGTTGTAGAAGCCATAGAGAGGTACTGCTTAATATGGTGTTCCCTATGGTTAGTTTTGCCTACTTTCTTACAGAATCCAGGATAGGACCAGGGATGGCCCTCACCCACAAAGATCTGGCTTTCCTCATCAATTACTAATCAAAAATACTTTATTTCCCCTAACTGTATTGATAAGGTATTCAGTGGAAAGGTGTCAGTTATCTTCCATTGCTATGAACTTACTTGGCAAATCAAACTGAAGGGACACTTGAATTAAAGGAACTGGGTCACCATGGTGATGGCTAGATGTGGAGAGCATGAGACTACTTGTAGCTCTGCATCAACTTCTATGCCTGTACCTTCTTTGCTCCATAGATATCTTGTTCTGTCAACTTAGCAACCTGGGTCTTGACGGCAACTTAGGTGATAAGAAATAATACAGCCCTGATCATCTAAACATGACCTCATTCTCTATGTATCCCATTGCTAAGATACTTAAGAGGTGATTGTTTGCCTCTTTGAACAATTACAGTGGTCTCCTACCCACCATAAGAAAATATCCAGAAATTTTACCCGGTAGTCTTGAATTTTTTTTTTTAAATCTGGAATGCAATTTAATAAAACTTTTCAGTTGAATGAGATTAGAAAAGTATTCATCCTGAATATATATTGTATTTTAACAAATAATATTTAAGTCTGCGTATACTTCATTTTGACACAAAATCAATTTTACGTATTCATGAAAAATAATTTGAAATGCATGTATGCACTTACAGCACCAACATAAGGAAGGCGAGATGAATGCAGTAATAATCTCTAAACTTTATGTCCATACACATGCTTTCTCTATGCCATCCCATTTCAAGATCATGGCATTTCTACCTTTTTTCTCTAAAGGTTCATTTTATTTTCCAGAAATTTATGCAATATCTGGCTCACTTTATTTACAAATGATTTGGTTTGGTTTAGTTTGGGCTTTTTTTTTAATATTTGGGGATTTTACATCATGCAACCCATCAAACTCAGGTATCCAGTCCTCTCAGTTTCATACCCACTCTTATGACCTCTCCATTTACAAACAAGTCCATTCATGCTGCTCATTTACTTACTGGAGCATACTTAAACTCCCTGTGGCCAGCCCCTTAAAGAAAAGTCCTTCCTCACCCACCCACACCCCTGCCAGAGGCTGTCAATGCAGAAGTGAAGCACTGTCATTTAGCTATGTTCTAGCACTGAGCTCTTGTATACAATGACATCTTTTTTTTTAAGTCCATTAATGAGTGAGTACATCCCCTGCTTATCTTTCTGGGTTTTTATTACTGAGTAGTACTCCATTGTGTAGATGTACCAGTTTGTTAATCCATTCTTCAGTTGGGGGGGGGCCATCTAGGTTGTTTCCAGGTTCTTGTTATTACAAAAACTGCTATGAATATAGTTGAGCTAATGCTTTTAGGGGCAATTGTGCATCTTTAGATTATGTTCAATTTATTACTGCATGTTTGGGGAGATTGATTCCCAGTTTTCTGAGAAACTACCATCCTGTGTTCCAAAGTGGCTGAACAGGTTTAACTCCCACCAGCAATGGAGGAGTGTTCCCTTTGCTCTGCATCCTGTCCAGCATAGGCCGTCATCTGTGTTTTTAATTTTAGTCATTCTGACAGGTGTAAGGTGGTATCTCAAAGTTGTCTTGGCATTTCTCTGATGGCTAAATATGTTCAATTCTTGATAAGGAAAAGGATGTGCCTCTAATTTGAGTGTAGCACATTCTGTGCACACCTGGTATTCTTCAGAAGGTCCTGAATATTGGCTTGAGAACTTTCAAAAAAAATGATCTTTTCAGACAGGCCATTGGAAAATATCCTGTGTTAAATACCAAAAAGTCTCAGCAAACAAGAGATTGTCTAGATAGATCTCATCAGTAGAGAGGGAAATGGCCACCATACTGCAAAGTACTGTTGGCCTTTGTATATGCCCAAACTCTGCAGTCCCACAAATTCTTGTAGATTGTTAATGTTTGCAGTGATGACTGAATAGTACAAATGAGCCCTCAAGGAAACTAAGGTGATTCTTTAATCAAACACGAGCTTCTACATTGACTATACAAGAGACACGTTATGTCGGTTATTACAGATTGTGGCGGGTTTTCACCAAGAGTCCTGCTGTCAAATGGGTTCAACCAAATGTCAAATGCTGCACATGGTCCATGAAAGACAAGGTTGTGGGTTTGAACCAATGAGGTTTATGGTTTGAGTTTCTAGATCCAATTTCATGTCTCTCCTTCTCCTGGAGCTGTTCCATCCTCAAAGTTGGTGTTAGATCTTGTAGTGGACACCTCAGTCTGCTGAGAACCACACTTGGAGAAAGTCAGGATCCTGTGGACCTCAAGTCCTTCTGTGCTCAGATGCCCATGAAGCAAATAACTCTGCCCAAAAGTGTCATTAAGGGAGAAACTGAAATTAAGGAGACTAATCTAAACTTGGATTGGTTTCCCAGTGACTTGGCGATTGTCACACATTTGATATTCTTGCTGGAGTGTAGGAGATTTCCCCTTGTTCATGGCTTCCCGTTGGATCCATCACTCCTGATTTCATCACCCTGTTTATGTACAGAAGGGGCCTTCAAACATGGAATAAAACTGGCCACTTGGGGTACAGTATCCATCCCTTGCTCAGAAGGACACTATATCCAAGAGGTGTTGATTTCTCCAACATAGAGGAGAATGTGTCCTGCAGAGAATGTTCTTGGTGTCTTTGCCCACTCTGGCATGAGCTTGTGGGCCACACGGTACAATGAACTTATGGGCTTAGCACTGTTAGTTCACAGAATGCAAAGAGCTTAATAACCCGCTAGAATGTTCCTATGGAGAAAGACGATTCAGCATTTTTTGGACTCAAATAATACTTCTTTGATTCAATGATACAGACATCTTAGTGCCTACGAGCATGGGTGCCAGGCATTGGACTGGTGTGGTCTGAAATGTCTCTGGATTGACCCTAAACCATCACAGAAACAATTAGGTGTGGGCCCTTTCCTAAGGCAAGACACTAGGAGTTTTTTCTTTTCTTGCCCCCTCCTTCTCAACTGGTGAGCTGAGTACCTTCATTACAGCATTCAAAGATGTTGCATCTCAAATTTTCTTTAACTCTTGTAATACTTTAAATCCAGGTTTTGGTTTGTTTGTTTGAATGTACAAGGCTGAAGATGGGCTTTTAAGGAAAAGATTGGTTAGTTCCGATCAAGATCCCAATTTTGTGAGGCACTGATACTTAAGCACGTGCTGGAAACAGGGACTTCCTCCTGAGACATTCATTCTCCACTCAAGAGCTCTCCTGCCAGTAAATTCACTTTTTTACAGGTTAGATGCTTCAGTGGTTTCAGTACCACCATGAAGGCCATTTCCCATTGTTTCACAAGTTGTAGTTTTTCCTAATGCTTTGTTTTCTGCCCTGCTGCACTGGAAAATTAAAACTTGTTCATGGGACTTACCATGAAGAGCTTGCCATTTCTTTTAAATGTGGAGTTGTATGTTAAAAACTGAATGCCATTGTGCTTTGGAATTCCTCCAAATTAGTGCATGATTTTCCAATAAATCCTCTAAGAGTTCTCGTGACTTTCAGATTTCTACTTGCTAGAACAGACTATTAAAAATAATGGGAATTCCTACTAGGATGGCCCTAACAGATTTAATAGTATTCCTAGGATTTCTATGTCAAGGGTGATGAACTCAACAAACTTCCAGAAATGAGTTTTAAACAACTCTGAAGATTTTGGGGGAAAAAAACCCACTCCTGGTACCAATGTTCAGTATTAATAGGATGAGGGATTCCTAATGAAATTGAACTTGCCTGTTCAACAAAGGTTCCTTTTGCTACCCCCATCAGCCTTTTATGTCTTATTTGCTCTCAGGACAAGAGGCCTCTCAGAAGGGAGTATTTGTAACTTTTCCAGCCTAAGTAGTCTCAAATCCTGGCTTAAATTTAAGAGTTGAAAAAACTACCTCAAAATTAGGAAGGGAAATGGAGGCCCCACTCACATGAGCTCTGAACCTTAGACAGTGATTCTTCCATCTACTTCTGGCTAGTATTTTCTAGAAATCACATGCCACATTTTACCTTTCATAAGACATTTGAATCGGGCTTGACCTGATTGGATAAGAACAATCAAGACTGAAGCTTGTTTGACTTCTGTAAAAAGTCACTGGAGTGTCATAATCAACAATGTTTCCTCACTGTGGCCTTAAAAACACTTGGATTACTACGGGACGACACTACAGTTGTCCTGAGCCAGATTTGTCCTGTTTCTGAATGCTTCTCTCCAAGTCTGTGCATACTTCTCTCCATGTGTGCATAGGTAATGAAGGAGCACTGTGAGATCTTCAATGAACAGAGAAGCAGTCAACCAGGAAATAATTCCATGTTGAGACTAATTGCCTTGGAATATCCATAAGAAACACCTTTGTTGGGTGAGTGGGGAAAATTGAGTGTTCCCTGTGCTGAATTAAAGGTAAAAATTGGCCCTGGGCTTTCGTCAAAACTTTTCAGAGGAGTCCAGTGTGTTCATTGTGCCTGCTACCTTGAATCTTGTGGGGTTGATTTAAAATATTAGTCCATGAAAGGGGATTAAAACAGAAACCAAAAACTTCCTAGCAAAAGAACATGAAGTGGCATCTGAAGAGATCTTGATTATCCTTCCCCTTGGAAACAGAAACCTCAGTGGGTATCCAGTGCCATTAGCATCCTGACAGGATATGAGAAATGTCACTTATATGGAAGATGGCCTGGTCACCTTTCACTTGACACATGGGACCAGTGAAATGAATGGCATTTGAGCAATATGTCCTCGGTAACTTTCAAGAGTCTGTATTGAGTGGGACTGGGCTCTGAAGACAGTAGAAAGCACTGTTTTCATTAACATTTCAGATCAAGTGTCTTCACATGAACTCCATGCTTAAAAACTTGATCTGCTTGTATATGACATACTGAAGGACAGTGATAAATTGCAGTCTTTGACAATGAATATTTATCTCTGCCACTGTTGGGGCAGGGCTCAGAGAATAAGGTAATATTCATTCACAAGCACCTATGCTGGAATGAGTGGATGGCTGGCTTTATCGGCTGGGTCCTACATGTTCTATAGAGCCCTATGATGAAGAGATTTAGTTTTTTAGGATGTCTGTTTGTCGTGATTTGTCCATATGGAAGGTGTATGGAAGAGTGACAAATTGCAAGTGTCTTTAGCCCTTGCTCATCTTTCTGGAAGGAAAAACAGGTCTACTAGAGCAGAGTGCTTTCAACTTAAGCTAGAAAACTAGAGGAGAATGTAGGAAGTTGAGTTCTATAAGATAAGTCACTGGAACTGTTCTAGGAAAATCCTCTCATTGGGTTTGATTGAATTCAGTTGACAGGGATTTAATGAAAATGAATCGTCTGTATAGGGACACATAACAGGTGAATACTACAGAAGAGGATGAAATAATAAAGACCTCAGTTTGAGGTTTTAGTGGTTCGTCACTCCTGTGTGGTTTGACATTGGAAGTGCCTATGTGATCTTCATTCCTTGTTAGTGGAAGATTCTTGACTCCTACCTAGAAAGGAAGACAGTAGGCAGATCTAATCCAGCTCTACTTGGTTCTTTAAACTTAAGCCAGAAGGCTTGTCAGATCCAGCCAACAAGTCACCATGGTAACTAGGAGCAGGCATGCAGCTGAAGAGATAGGAAAGAAATCAAGAAGGGGACTCCCCATGGTTCAAAAACACAAGACACTGCCTTTATTTCTGAAAGCACTTACATACATTTTCAAGGAAAATTAATAGAGAGCACAGTAAAAAGCATTCAAACAGTAGCCTGAAAAACCCTGTGTTGTAGTTCTGGAATCAGACACCTGGCAGCTTTATTTACTACAACATGTACCTTCTGCTAGCTCGAGCAGCCACATAAATTCTTTGTCAGGAGTTAGACTAGTCCCAGACTGTCAAGGCTAAATCAAAAAGCAAGATGAACTCTAGAGTAGCTGAAATGCTGACTTTTACTGAATCAGAAAAGACTCGAGTTATAATGGGAAACTGAGTCACTATGTGGGCTCCCACAAATGCTATACCATAATGTAGGATGGATGGGTCTTATAAGGCAAGTCACTGGGAATCCTCATGAGGCTACTTTAAAATGTCTCTCATTGAATACATTTTGAGTAGGAGCCAGTGGAGAATATTGATGCTACATCTATAAACATGGATAGAGGCTGCCCCACCTCTGGTGATGAAATGACCAGAAGTTTTGGCTCTCCCTGGTGTGTTTTTCCTATTTGATGGCGCTTTGAGACACAGGTGATCTTCTGTGTTTGCCAAACAGAATGGTATTTACCTTTCTAGAGAGATCCTCACATTGAGTCTAGTTGAACTCACTTGACGGAGTTACAAATAAAGAGGAATCCTCCACGAGGAACACATAATGGGTGATCCTATAGAGGTGATGAAATGATCAAAGGCTGAAGCTGAGTTTTTGATAGTCTGTCATTCCTGTAAGGGATAACAACTGAAGGTGAAAAGGTGATCTTTATGCAAATAATATCTTCCAGGTTCTTGACAAATGAACATATGTAAATTTTGTAACAAATGTCAAGATCATTCTCTCTGGGTGCTCAGTCTCCTCCATAATATGAACATTGTAGTCCATATATGGTAATATATACATTGATCTGGGTATAGTAAGAGCTATTAAATATGGCCCTGACTTTGTTAACATGACCCAATTCTCTTTATTCCATGGCTAAGGCAACTTGAGATGTGGAATTAGGGATGTGTTTGGTTGTCTCTCTTTGAGCATTGCATTAGCCTTATCCCCAACTTGAGAGACCATACAGGCCTTTGTCTTGACAGCATTTTTGAATCCTTGATGATAAAATGATAAATGGTGGAGCTCTAAAATTAGTATGACAGGCTGTGTGTACCTGGTACTCTTCAGTGGTTTCTTGTCATTGGACAACATGTCCAAAAGATGGTCAGCTTCATGCAATAGAAGATTGAAGGTAGGTTGGTATCTGTCTTGCCAAAATATCCAACACTTCCCTTCCTTGCAGTTGAATAGGCTTGCAACCTGCTTCCCCTTGTCACACACTATGTGCTAGGAAGATAAGTGACTCCAGCCTGACTAAGAGCACAACAGAGCAGCTGAGGATGGTAGTGTAGTTTGACAGCTGTAAAAGCAATTGGGTGTCAGTCACCTGTAGCCAGCATGAGCCTGTTCTTCACACTGGCCTCTTGAGGTTTAATATTAGTTGGGGCTGTCATTGCTGTTCCAGGCCTTGCCAGAGTCATTTTTCTTCGCACAATGTAGTAAGCATTTTCTTTGTGAACAGATGTGGGCAGGGGACAACTACAGCAGAGACTATTGTATTGAGAAACCCAATCATGTAGGGATGAGCTTTAGTAATTTGTGGTTGCTAGACAGGATTACAAGGAATGTCTTGATGCAAGGTGGATACTGTCCAACACTTTCTTAGTCCCTGACTGAGAGGAGGCCAAATGAGGTTCTTACTGGGCTATGAACTGTAAGCTGAGTGACCTCACCCCTCTATGGTGGAGGGTCCATAGTAGGACCCAGGAAGTTCCTTATAGCAGTGCTGCAAGATTAGAAATGGCATCTGGAGAGATTGCCTCATCCTGTCTTTATTGCATGAGTTGAGCCAGTTGCTATAGAGGGAGGGCCCTTGTATATCTCCTGTCAAGATAATGATAAAAACAGGGCTAACATGGCTCCCTGATGGTAGGGTTACTATGGTCATGATGAAATATTATGACCAGAGCAGTTGGAGAGGAAAGGGTTCCTTTAGTTTATACGTCCACATCATAGTTCATTAGAAATTAGAATAGGAACTCAAGCAGGGCAGAAACCCAGAGGCAAGAGTGACACAGAGCCTATGTGGGGGGTTCACTTACTGCCTTGTTCATTATGGCTTGCTTAGACTGCTTCTTATGCAACCTAGAACCACCTGCTAAGGGACGACCACACACAGTAAACTGAGCCCTTCCTCCATCATTCACTATTCAAGAAAATGCTCTACAGGCCTACCTACAATCTGATCTTAGGAAGGCATTTTCCCCAGTGTAAATCCATTTTTTCAGATGACTTTAGCTTGTGTCAAGTTGATATAAAATTGTTCATGCAATAGTAGACCAGGACAAAATGATAGAGATACTTGGTACAATGTTGGGATGACCCATATAGGATGTAGCCTTTTCTGGTCATTTTAAGGAAATGGATTAGAGTATGCTGTGAAGATAGACAGCTCTTCAAATATCTTCAGATACTTTGGTTCCATATATCCTTGAAATAGGGGCCCACATGCAGAAGATAATTAAGGGCAGTGTCAAATTTCAATGACTGAAGGGGATGCCTCTGTCACTGCTTGGTCTTAGGTCAGGGAATGGCATACTTCAGTATCGTATATACCTGGATCAATAGATGATACATTGGTCTCTAGAATCTACCTGGCCATGGAGCCTTTGATCTCATCTGTGGCAGGAGGATTTCTTCCTTTTTATCATGAAGAAAACACATAGAACAGATGTTTCTCAGGTCTGTTGGGTCCTTTCAAATTGATCTAGAAGGCTATTCATCATGTAGAATGAATGTTGTTCAAGCAAGTCATCTAGAGTCTTCTTGGAAACCCTAATATTTGGATCTGGTTGAATTCATTTTGACCATGATCCAATGAAGATAATTCATCTAGGACCACATACAGAGGTTATCCTATCACCAGAGATGCTGAAATGACCCAGAGCTTGAGATTTCTGTGGTTTGTCATTCCTGTGTGGGATGAGGATTGTTATATGCAGGTGATCTTTCATTTAAAGTTCAGCTTTCAACTTCCATGTTCTTCCACATTGACACATGCCAATTGCTGGACAAACGGGTAGGATAAGTTTATTCAGGCTCTCAGCCTCTTCACTCATAAGTGTGAATGTTCCTGATGCCATGAGCATAATAGCTATTCTGTATTGCTGCGATTGTGTTAACATGAATCCATTCTCTATGTATCCCATTGCTTTAAAGCACCTTGAAATGTGGCTCCTGAGTTGTTTGCCACCCCCTTTGAATAATTGGAGTCACCTAATCTCAAACTTGAGACATCCAAGGCCTTCTTCCTAAAGTCTTGTTAGTTTTTTTTCTAAAACTTAAAGGCTTGCTCCTCAGAAGTATCTGAAGATACTTGAGTTAATGAAGAGCTGTCTTCTGTCTTAGTACACACATTCATTTCCTTAAAGAGGACTAGAAAGGCCACATGCCACAAAGGTCACCCTATATTGCCTATGTGTCTGTACCATTTTGTCCTTGTCTACATTTATTGATAGGATTTAGGGACTCATAAGTCTGTGTTGGGGTACCTGAGTCACTGTCACAGGACTAGACACTGTCTCCCTGATCATTTCTGTAGCCATGGGAGTCCTGTGGGTTCTAGTCTTTTGTAAAAGTCATGCCTAAAGGATCCTTGCAGACCAGTGACTGCTAAGAACGTCCTGTGTGTTCAGGACTTTTCCAAAAAAAATGCCTCAGTAAACTACTGATGAAGGTATTTCTAGATAGAGAAGATGATGTCCATCCTATTGGAAGACAGATTGCTACCCTTTGTACATGTCAGAACTCTACAGTCCCACAAAGACTGTGGCTTCTGTTACGTTTGTGGTGATGAATCCAAAGGCTACAAGAGATGAGGCAGCTAAGGTTGTGATTTGCCACAACCTCAGTTTCTACACTATTTGTGGCCTGTTGTCAGTTATCACAGAAGGCCAGGAAGATGTTGACCCCAGAGTATTGCCTTCAAATGGGAAGAACAGCATGTGGGATGTTCAGGTGTTTGCTGTTTCATTCTCAAAGTGTAGTGGACCCTTACGTTTTCCTAGGGACCACACTTGGACTCTAGGTCAGCATTTTGATCACTGTCCTTTGTACCTTACGTTTATTTTTGTACCATCTCAGTCCTCTTAACCAATTTTCTATATGAGGTACATGGATTTAAGAGTCCGTAGTTATCTTGGCTCTTTGACATCATTTTCTCTACTTGTCCTTGAGGACAGGTTTCCTGGTAAACATAACTTTTAAAAGACCCCAAGAAGGTACAATGTGGTGGCTTGTCAGGGTTGTAAGAAACCTTGGAAACTAGATGAGAACTCAACTTCCTCTAATGAAAGATGTGTGGGTACCTGAGTCATACCAGACATCTATCACTGCTCCCCGGGTGGTTGTGACTACTCAAGCATCTTTATAACATATTATTACAGCCAAGACATTTGAGTCCAGCCTGACCAAGAGCAAGAAAGCAGCTTAGGTTACTGTAGCTGGTCTTCTGTGAAAGGCACTTAGGTGTCAGTCACCTGTAATCAGCATGAACACGTTCTTCTGGCCTTGGGGACCTTAGAGAATCAGCTGGGGCTGCCTTTGCTCTTAGCCTGGTCAGAGTCATGTCTGACTTCTGCTCACACACATTGCAGTAGCCATATCCTATGTGAAGAGATGTGGGCAAGAAACAATGGCAGTGAAGGATTTTGTATTGAGAAACAAATAGAAATGACCTTGAGTTTATTCTGTGGTTGCTAGACAGGATCACAGGGCATGCCTTGACACAAGTGTGTAGGCCTTTCCCAGCACCTTTTCTACTTGGTATCACTGAAGAACCCATTGTGGTTCTCATTGTCATGTGAATTCTAAGAGCCAAATGGCCTTTTCCATGGTGGGTATCATGTGGAAACCTAGGGAAGTTTCTCCTGACTGTGCTTTAGAAACAGCCTCTAAAGTGATAGCCTCTCATCACCCAGTCCTTAGTGAGTCAGTCTGCATGGTCACTATAGAATGACCTTGTGGACAAGATCTTAGAAACAGGGCTAACATGGTTGTCTTAAGCTCGGGTTACTATTGCTGTGATGAAGCACTGAGGGGGGAGGAACGGGTTTTAATTTATTTCCACATCAGTTCATCAAAGGAAGTGAGGCTAGGAATCAAGCAGGGCAGGAGCTGATAGAGGCCATGGTCAAGCTCACTAGCTTGCTGTTTCTGTATTTCTCAGCCTGCTTTTAGACCCCAGAACCACTAGACCAGGGATGTCACAAGCCCTAATAGACCAGGCCCTCCCCCATTTATCAATCACTAATAAGAAAACTCCCCACAAGCTTGCCTATAGTCTGATTTTTATGCAGATAATTTCTCAACTAAAGCTCCCTCCCTGATGACTTCAGCTTGTATCAGATTAGCAAACTATCCAGCCCAATTGACCCTTTACAACTTCACACACACCATCACCACCACCACCACCACCACCACTGAACTGCCTTTCCTTTCTCATTCATCCCCAAGATCTCACATTAAAAATATAGATAACCTTAAAAATCTAGTCATTACAAATTCAAGCCACTGGAAAGACTCTAAAATAGCCAATCTCGTAAAATCTAGATTTTTTTTCCTCAACTGTAGGAAAGCCTAAATTACTGTCTCACTTCAAGAGGGAAAGAACCAGGGCACAGTCACAATTTAAAAAAAAAAAAAAAAAAAAAAAAACCTTGAAAAGTGTAAATAACTGACTGTGCACTGGCTGGGGATTGGCTTACTGCCTTTTGCGCTCCTGTGCCCCGAGGGGGGCTTGTACCACTTCTCCAGCTCTGCCCTCTGCAGCACACACAGCTTATCTTCCAGGCTCTAGCTGGCTCTACTGAACTGTCACTTCTGTTCTTGGGGGTCATTCCTTGGGACTGGCATGTCAAATCCTGGTGTCTTTTGTAATTGGGTTGCACTTTTCTCCAGTAGCCTCTCATAGGCTCTTTCTGGTGCCAAACTCCAAATACTCTGACCTCTTTATACCTTCAAAACTAGCAAACCTGGGTGACATAACACTACCAAGTTTATCTGCCACCATGGGGTACAGCCTGGGCTATCTCTAGAACAAGCTTGTATGCTGACACCCAAGAAAAGCTTGCCAGATTTTCTGATTCTCGTCTTGTCATTTTTTTACATCCCAACCAGTTTCCTTTCCCTTCTCTCCAGCCTTTCCCTCAACCCCACCCCCCTCATTTACTCCATTTTTCTTTAGAAAAAAAAAGGGCAGCCTTCCCATGATATCAACCTACTGCCATGGCATAGCAAGTTGTAGTAAGACTGTAAGACTGGGGATCTAATTAAACAAACAAAATTATTAGGAATCATTTCGTTGACTTCTATCATGTTCGGCTCTATCCTACTTCTCTGGACTATCATGCCTCTGGGTCTTAGCCCTAGGATGTGTCGGGGTGGGCTCCCTCTCGTGGTGTGGTCTCAAGCTGGACCAATCATTGGTTGGGCATTCCCACAAGGTCTGCATCTTTTACTTTAGGATACCTTCAAGGCAAGATAAATTACAGGTCACAGGTTTTGTGGCTGGGTTGGTGTCCTAATCCCTCCACTGAAGTCTTGCCTGGTTATAGAAGATAGCCAGTTCAGACTCCCTATCCCCCATTGCTAAGAGGTTTGGCTAAGGTCACCTTCATAGGTTCCTAGAAGTTTCTAGTGCACTGTTTCTTTGTTGCTGAGTTCTAACAGTTCCCTCTGGGAAGGGGATGAGAGGACGTGAAGTCACCAGGGAAGTCAGGTGAAAAGCAGGACTACATAGATTCATTTATTCAGCAGTGGGGAGAGCCTCCTATACTCTCCACCAAGCACCCAAGCCATCCTTCATTGGCACTGCAGTCTGGTGACATTGCATGGCCATCCCTCATTGGCTGGCACAATCAAATTCTGACAGCATCTTTGTTAGGCAGACTCCTCACAATCAGGAACTCTAAGCAGCACCTGTTGCTAGGCCTTCAGGCCAACTTTAAGTTCATTTAGTGTTAATGTGCATGCCTTAATAACTGTTTTGAGCCAATCTCTATGGGCCTATCTTATACAGTTTCCAGCTCATCCCAGAGATGTGCCCTCCAATCCAATTGTCTCCCCCTCCGTTATCCCCAACCTGATTCTTCCTATTTCCACCCCCATCTTCAGAGCAAGATCTCATCTGCCCTTCTGAAACAGGTAACTGCATGTAAGAGGCT
Source organism: Sigmodon hispidus (assembly GCA_004025045.1). Taxonomy (NCBI): domain Eukaryota; kingdom Metazoa; phylum Chordata; class Mammalia; order Rodentia; family Cricetidae; genus Sigmodon; species Sigmodon hispidus. The sequence goes on along the minus strand of PVIH01010464.1, from coordinate 52,726 downwards.
TGAAAGGTACTGTTAAGTCAAAGGGATGATCAAAGAACGTGGCTCTGTTGCTGGCTGGTCAGAATCAGAATTGCAGACTTCAGCAGGATCCGTGGATGACAGACCAGTACCTGGATTTCCTTTCATTCTTTTTAATCCTGATTGTCTTAAGTAGAAGGGATACTGGGCAAGAGATGGTGGCTAAGTTTCCTCATCCTTCCTCACATATCTGGAAGACAGGACAATAGGGCAGAAGTACCCCAGCTCTACTTGAGTTCTTTCTAATCTAAGCCAAAAGATAATATGGGATGAATGTTCTATAAAACAAGTTTACCTGGACTACTCACAGAGCCTCACATTTGTATCAGGTTGAGTGTATTTTGACCAATAAAGATGGCTTTTTCATCTAGGACACATACAGGGGTTGTCCTGCTACAGAGATGCTAAAATGATCAAGAGGTAACATTGAGCTTTCCATGGCTTGCCATTCTTGTGTAGAATAATGTTCAGGATGTACACGTGTTGTATGATAATTTTGTTTGATCTCCAGGAAAGTTTTGTCAGAAGAGGGCAGGGCTAGTCACTAGTTAACCCTAGAAGCCAGGTAGTAGATTAAGCACATGTCTTAATCCCAGCACTAGGGAGCTGGAGGCAGGATCTTGCCCATATTCAGTCGGAGGATCCAGAGAGGCAAGTTACTGATGGCTGCTCTTTGCTTCTCTGGTTATTCATGTTACCCTAATATTTGACTCCTGATTTTTGTTAGTAAGACTAAATTAGGATCAGACTTGATATAACACCCAATATGGGGTATAGTGAAAAAGAATTGTCCTCAGGCCCTCAAGGGATGAGACCTTTTATGCGCTCCTCAGGTGTTGCCATATAACAGTGGTAACCCAGTGGCAGTCTCTATAGGAAGACTTCAGTCTGGATATAGAATCACATGGACACCATTTTTTAATGTATTTTCACATGTCATTGAGAGGTCCTTGCTGCCAGAGGGCTGTGCAGCACTCCCTACAAGTATATCGGGTCTCAAGTCGCTGCAGATGGACATTGAGGTTGCCCTTGTGGCTGAAGCATTTCCCCCAGTGCTCACTCACATAGCTTCTTTTTTGTGTGGATCCTAGTGTGACCCAGCAGGGTGGACTTGTGGGCAACCTTGCTGAAGATTCTATACATATAAGGCTCTTCACTCCTGTGGATAGTGCTTGTGGACTCAAAGTTCTGAGGACTGCTCAAACCCCTTGTACAAGCTGCACTCAAAGGGGGTCTCTCCTATGTGGGTACCTCTGGTGGGTGATAAACTGATGGGGTAAAGAAAGTGCTTCTTACATCCACTGCACCCAGACCAAGCCTAGGCCAGTGAGATGGCCAACTAGTTCTATAGGTTGTAGGATAGCAAGCCCTAGCCACCCATCTTCCGTATTGTCCATACAAAAGGGTCTTTCCCTGGAAACTGGGAAAGTTATCTCCATTGGAACTATAGAGATTCTGAATGTCTTCATAGCTAAATCTTTTTCCATGGGTGAAAAGCCTTCATGAATGGTAGGTATGATTGTATATCTTCCTGGAATGACATCATATCCTTTATCCAGAGAATCTGATAAAAGGAAGTCCATGTACAATGTTGAACACTTGAGTCTGTGTCAAGTATATATGAAGGGAGGTGCCACCCTAAGAATGGAGATGTCAAGACTACTTTTGGGTTGGTTCTCTCCTGACACTTAGAGCCCAGGACCCTATATCTGCTGAGGGTCCTAAACTTTAAACATGGAGGCTCCATCCCAGTTCTACATTAAGTCACTTCCATGGCCAGGCTTTCCTCAGGTCTCAGATAGACCTGGTCTCTGCTCTCACTTTTGTCTCCAGAAGAACTTCCTCTTTTGGTGTCTCTTCAGTCTGACAGGCCAGGCAAAGTCAGATCTGTAGAACCTCTGAGAGGTTCCTCATTGTCTTGAGAGATGCTCCTGGGCAATACCACATCCCATCCATCCTCCATGGCTTTAGCTTTCTCAACCCCGGGATCCCAAAGGGGAGGTATAATCCTTGGAAGTAGTAGATTATGGACCATTGGTGCAGTGTTCTGCCATCCCTCAGCTCTTTACATCTCTTCCATATGCTTCTTCACCAAAGCCTGCAGTTCTGGCAGCATGGAGATCATGAATTGCTCTAACACCAGCTGATCCAAGATCTCCTCACTATTCAGGTCAGGTCTCAGTCTCTGAGAGCAGAGTGAGCTCAGAGATAGGTTTCAGATCCTGGATGGAGTCAGACTTCTCCAAAAGACAAACACTTGAACATCAATTGTCAAACCTCACAGTTGTCGTCTTGCTTTATTAAATTTCCTGTGATGTTAGTGATGGTGGTTTCTCTGATCAGAGGGTGTCTGGCATGTTGGTATTCATGTCTGTGAATATTTCCTTGTTGGAATTCTAAGTGATTTGCCTCAACAGACCTACTCCTTTAGCCACAGGGATAGGCTCAATGTTGGTCCACAAGCCTCCCCTATTCTGTCTTTGAGCTCAGCAGCCTCAACTTTTAGAGACCTCTCTGCAAAGTGACTTCATCTCAAACTTGGAAAGACATTCTAGGTTTTTTTTTTTCCTGTAGTCTTCGCAAATATTTGAGAAAATGACAGAAAGTGACTCTAAATCAGATATGACAGTCTACAGACCTGGTATTCTTCGGTGTTCCTACTTGGCATTTAAGCCACATACCTCTGTGTTAAGCTGTCAAAGGCTGAGTTCTGTCCCTTTGAACTAGGCTTTATTATAGACCCTTGCCTACTCCAACTCTCCACGAGGTTTACTTGTATTTCTAGGAATTTCCTCATTGGTTTCCTAACTCAAGGCCTGATCCTCAGAAGTTAGGGCTAGGGACTCATAAGTTATCAGTACACGGATACCACTTGAGTAGGATGCTGTGTTCCTGACCATCCTTGTAGCTTTGGGATTCCTGTGACTTCTGATCATTTGTGCAAGATCTGTTCAAAAGATTCTCAGTAACTGCCTGTTTGCAAAGATAAAGATCTTGTGACTGTTTGCAATGACCTTCTCAATAAAATGCTTCAAAGCAAGGAGATAGCCTAGAAACTTCTCCATCACTCAATAACAATTGTTGAACTAGAATGCTGCCCTGCGCACAGGTTAGAACTCAGCAGTCCCATAAAGACTTGTCTCAAGGGCTCATATGTAGTATTTGTACAACTAGTGTTTCTATAACCTCAGCTTCTACTGTGCTCCACTTGTGTTATGTGTGTGTCAGCATCATACAGGGTCAGGAGGACTTGGACAAAGTCTTGGCCTTCTGGTGGGAAGAACACAACATGGAATCTTTTAAGTGTTCTGCTGGACAGTGCTGTGGGGTAAAGCATAATGAAGGTTATGGATTGTGACTTTCTAGTTGGTGAAAAAAATAGATTATATATACAATGTTTGCATGTATGCCTGCCTGCCAGAAGAGGGCACCAGATTTCATTGATGATCATGAGCCACCATGTGGTTGCTGGGAATTAAAATGTGAAATGGTGTCTTGATAAATTTTGCAAATTCTTGCACAAGGCAATTCAAGTGCCTGATGTGCTACCATAAACTCTGGTTCCTGTTCTGCTGGAAAGTGAAAATATATTAATCTGAGAGCATCCAGCAGCTCTGCAGGAGCTGGACCTTCTTTAGTCCCCACAGATCTTGAATAGTTAGGAATTGTGGTTAATGCTCCTGAACACAGGGGTTTCCTCCCCCACCAGCATCTTTTCCTGTAATGGTAATGCTCTATTAGCATCTAATGCTGACACTTGACCAACACTTGGATTTGAGGTATGTCTTCTGTGCAGGAGTGTTTCTATAATCACCAAAGAAATTGTTACAAATTATTGACTCCATGGGACTCCTACCCCCTAATCCCAACCTTTCTCTTCAAAACTGTGAGCTGAAGGACTTCTAAGAATCCAACACTTTCTACGGATTCCCCCTAGGCAACTTTAAATGTGTAGTGGGCCTCTCCTTGCTCTCCTAAATGAGTTTAATAGCATCTGAACCATTGATTGGTTTGGGTGGGGTTGTTCTAAGAGAAACAATCTTTTGTATGAGGGAAAGGGGCATTAGAATTCTCTAAAGTTGCCTCCACAGTCTCCATTGGCTGAAGCCTTGTCTGTTGGGAAAGGTTTCTCAGTAAAGATAACTTCTCCAATGCCAAGGATCTAGTGGCTTGACTTCGAGGGTATGTGAGTATAATATATACATTATATATAACTTATAATTATATATATTATACACACCCTGGGAATTATAAATGAAAACTCAGACTCTTGTAATAGCTAGGCTGGAGGGCAAGTAGGTACCTTGGGTTTGCTAGACATTCTCCACCCTTTTCCTTGTAGCTCTAACTACTAGAAAATATCCTCCACGTGTCACTAATTGCAACCAAAACATTTGACTACAGCTTGACCAAAAGCAATAGATCAGCCAAGGTTGGTACTACAGTTAGGTATCTGAAAGGCATTTGGATGACACCTGTAACCAGTATGATTGTTACCTTCACTCTGGCCTTATAGACTTAAAGAAATCTATTGGGCATGTCATTGATATAATAAGCCTTTTCAGATCTGTCTGAGTGTTTACATGGGATATGGCTTCTGCAAGGTGTGTGTAAAGATGTGTTCAAGAGACAATTGCAGTTGATGAACCCAGGTACAAAAAGAATGACCGAGTTATCCTCTGTAGTTGCCAAACAGGATCACAAGGAATGTTTTGACTCAATGTAGGCCTTCTCCAACATCCTCCTTGCCTCTGAGATGAAATGTAGCTCTTGAGCACGGAATGGCCTTATTTCATGAGGCTCATGGAAACCCAGGAAGTTCCTTCTGGATGTGCTGTGGGATTAGAAACAGTATCTGGATGTTATCTTGTCACCCTGTCTTTATAGTGGCCATGCTAATTGATTGACTACAGTGCCCTTGTAGGACATACTGTCAAGATGTTAGAAATGGGGCTAACATGGTAGACTTGTACAAGCCCATACTGATGCATAGGGCTAATGTATAAAGGCCCTTGTGCATGGCCTCCTGGTGATTTTTAAGGAAATTATTTTTAAGGCTTTTGATTAGAATCTGCTTTGACATGAGGCAGCTCTCCGACTCCAGAGTCTTCCCACTGAGAGTTCATTTAGCCTTCTGAAATAGAGGTCTTACATGTAGGAGAGGCTTGAAAGCAACATTAAATTGTAGACATTAACCAAATGTATGTGACTATTACTCCTTGGTCTCAGGTCTGAGAACTGTGGGATGACATACTCCATTCAGCAGCACTTATACCAGGATCAGGGGATGACAAAGATTTGCACCTGGAACTCACTTGCCTATGGAGCTTCTTGATCACATGTCTAAGACAGGATTTTTTTTTTCTTTAGTATTTGGTGTTTTTTTACATCATGAACTCCATCAAACTCAGATATCAGACCTCTCAGAATCCCACTCTTATGATCTCCCCATATGCAAAACTGCCCATTCATGCTGCTCATCTACTTACTGGAGTATAATTAAACTCCCTGTGGCCAGACCCTTAAAGAAAATGGGTGCTTCCTCACCCACACACCTGCCAGAGGCCATCAATGCAAAAGTGAGGCATTGTGTCATTTAGCTATGTTCTAGCCTTGAGTTCTTACGTACAATGACATCTCTTATTTTTAAAATCCACTAATGAGTGGGTTACATCCCCCTGCTTCTTTCTGGGATTGTGATACCTCACTCAGGATATTCTCCACATTCATCCATTTGCCTGCAAATTTTAGAATGTCATTTTTTTCTTAGTAGTAATCCATTATGTAGGATGTACCACAGCTTGTTAATCCATTCCTCAGTTGAGGGGCATCTAGGTTGTTTCCAGGTTCTTGCTATTACCAATAATGCTGCTATGAACATAGTTGAGCTAATGCTTTTGGGGTGCAATTGTGCGTCTTGAGGGTATATGCCTAAGAGTGGTATTGCTGGATCCTTGGGGAGATTGATTCCCAGTTTTCTGAGAAACCATCATACTGCGTTCCCGAGTTGCTGAGCAGGTTTACACTCCCACCAACAATGGAGTGTTCCTTTTGTTCCATATCCTCTCCAGCATAGGCTGACATCTGTGTTTTTAATCTCAGGCATTCTGACAGGTGTAAAGTGCTATCTCAAAGTTGTTTTGATTTGCATTTCTCTGATGGCTAAAGATGTTTATCACTTTTTCATGTACCTTTCAGCCATTTGTAATTCTTCTGAGAATTCCCTTTTTAGTTCTGAACCTCATTTTTTAATTAGGTTATTAAGGGTTGGGGCTCTAGTTTCTTTTATCTATATATTTTAGAAATTAATCTTGTCACTTGTAGGGTTGGTAAAAATCTTTTCCCATTCTGTAGGCTGTCATTTTGTCTTATTGACTGTGTCCTTTGCCTTACAGAAGCTTCTTAGTTTCCTTATTGATTGTTGTTCTTAGTGTCTGCACTACTGGTGTTATATTTAGGAAGTCGTTACCTGTGCCAATGTGTTGGAGGATATTTCCCACTTTTCTATCAAGTTCAGTGTAGCTGGGTTCATGTTAAGGTCTTTGATCCACTTAGATCTAAGTTTTGTGCAAGGTGATAGGTTTGGATCTGTTTTCATTTTTCTACACACTATCATCCAGTTATGCAAACAGCGTTTGTTGAAGATACCATCTTTCTTCCTTTGAATATTTTGGGCCTCTTTGTCAAAAATCAAGTGTGGCTTAATGTCTGGGTCTTCAATTCGATTCCATTGGTCCACAAGTCTGTTTTTATGCCAGTACCAAGCTGTTTTTATTACTGTATCTCTATAGTATAATTTGAAGTTGGGGATGGTGATGTCTCCTGAGATTCTTTTGTTGAGCAAAATTGTTTTGACAATTGTAGCTTTCCTGTTAATCCAAATAAAATTGAGTATTTTTCTTTCAAGATCTGTAAAAAAAAAAAAAAAAAAAAAAAAAAAAAAAAAAAAAAAAAAAAAAAAAAAAAAAAAAAAAAAAAAAAAAAAAAAAAATGTGTTGAGATTTTGATGGGAATTGCATTGAATCTGTAGATGGTTTTTGGTAAGATTGCCATTTTCACTATGTTGATCCTACCTATCCAGAAACATGGGAGATCTTTCCATTTTCTTATATCCTCTTCCATTTCTTCAGAGATTTAAAAATTTTGTCAAACATATCTGATACTACTTTGGTTATAGTTACACCAAGGTATTTAATGCTATTTGCAGCAATTAAAAGGTGATGCTTCCCTTATTTCTTTTTCAGCCCTTTTATCTTTAGTGTATAAGAGGGCTACTGATTTCTTTGAGTTAATCTTGTATCCTGCTATATTGCTGAAGGTGTTTATCAGCTGTAGAAGTTCCCTGGTAGAATTTTGTGGATCACTTATGTATACAATCATGTTATCTGCAAATAGAGAGATTTTGATCTCTTCCCTTCCAATTTGTATCCCTTCATTCTCCTTTCATTCTTATTGCTTTAGCTAAAACTTCGAGAACCATGTTGAATAGATAAGGGGAGAAGGAACAGCCTTGTCTAGTTCTGATTTTAGTGGGATTGCTTTGAGTTTTTCTCCATTTAGTTTGATGTTGGCTGTCAGCTTTTTGTAAATCGCCTTTATTATATTTAGGTATTTTCCCTGTATTCCTGCTCTCTCCAGGACTTTTATCATAAAGGAGTGTTGGATTTTGTCAAAGGCTTTTTCAGCATCTAAGGATATGATCATGTGGTTTCTTTCCCTTCAATTTGTTTATATGATGGATGACATTTACAGTTTTCCGTATGTCGAACCATTCCTGCATTTCTGGAATGAAGCCTACTTGATTATGGTGAATACTTTTTTTTAAATGTTTTTGGATTCAGTTTACCAGAATTTTGTTGAGAATTTTTGAATCAATGTTCATGAGGGAAATTGGTCTGTAATTTTCTTTTTGTTGCGTCTTTGAGTGACTTGAGTATCAAGGTTATCATGGCCTCATAGAGTTTGGCAATACTCCTTCGGTTTCTACTGTTATGGAACAATTTGAGGAGTATTGGTGTTAGCTCTTCTTTGAATGTCTGGTAGAACTCTGCACTGAAACCATCTGGGCCTGGGCTTTTTTTATTTGAGACTTTTAATGACAGCTTCAATTTCCTTTGTTATAGGACTATATAGGTCTTTAATCTGATCTTGATTTAATTTTGGTAAATGGTATCTGTCCAGAAAGCTGTCCATTTCTTCTAGGTTCTCTATTTTTGTGGAGTATAGATTTTCAAAGTATGACCTGATAATTCTCTGGATTTTCTGGAGGTCTGTTTATGACTCCCTTTTCATTTCTGATTTTGTTGATTTGGATACTCTCAACTTTCTCAAAGAACCAACTCTTTGATTTTTCTATATTTTTGTTTCAATTGTGATGATTTCACCTCTAAGTTTGATTATTTCCTGCCATCTATTCCTTCTAGGTGAGTTTGCTTCTGATTGTGCTAGGACCCTCAGTTTTGCTGATAGTTCTCGTGTGTGGGATTTCTCTAGTCTTTTCATGTAGGCATCTAGTGCTATGAATTTTCCCCTTTAACACTGCTTTCATTGTAACTCATAAGTTTGGGTGTGTTGTGGATTCATTTTCATTAAATCTAAGACAGGATTTTGAAACATGATCTTTGTGGCTCTGTGGCGTAATGGATAGCACATTGAACTAGTGACAAAACGTTGTTCCATGTGAAAATGGTTATGGGCAAGAGATGGTGACTGACTTCAAGTGTCCTAGTCCCTTGGCTTACATATCTAGAAGGGAAGACAATAGGGCAGTTGTATCCCAGCTCTACTTGAGTCTTTAAATTAAACGAGATTATAAAGTAGAGTGGATTTCCCATAAGGCAAGTCACCTGGACTCTTGAGAATGATTATGTTTTGATCTGCTTGAATGTGTTTTGATCCAGTGATACGTACAGAGATACTGAAGTGAACAGGAGCTTACAATAAGCTTTCCTTGGCTTGTCATTCCTGTCACTCAGGAGACCTTCCATTTAAGTACCAGCCTTAAACTCCCATGTGCTTGTCTCAGATGTCACCTATGTGACAAGCGTATCGAAAACTATTTAGATTTTCCTCTGCTCAGAGGTAATAAAATTGCAGATGTGGGGGAATGCTCTTGTTTCTGTTGTGTGATAGGAAGTATTCAATATGGCCTTGGCCTTGTTGCCATGAACAAATTTTCTATGTATCCCATTGCTAAGGCACCTTGGGATGTGCCACTTGAATTGGCATGTTTGCCCTTAGTGAGCAATTGTCCCTCATCTCTAATTTGGGGAGATATCCAGAGCCTTCCCCCTAAAGTGTTCTCAATCCCTGAGAGAGAAGCTCTAAAGCATGTCACACTGCCTGCATGCCTAGTATTCAGTGTTCCTACCAAGTTTTTAACCCACACACCTATGTAGGGCTGGTGTCAAAGGCCAAAATTCTGCCCTTGAACTTAGCATAGGTGCTCAGGCTTTGATATAGACCCTTGTCTCTTCACTGTTTTTGAGGTCACTGGGCCCTTTAAAACTGAGAATAGTGCTACCCAGATGGGGTAGGACTGGAGATTCATGAGTGACTATCGGCCTCTATCCTCCCAATAGCTATGGGATTCCCGTGGAACCTGGTCCTTTGTGCAAGACGTGGACAAATGATGGTGCTTTTGCGGTCAATTTCTCAGAAGCTCCCTGTGACTGATGACAAATGACATTTCCCAGGCTCACTCAGTGAGCACGGAGTTTATCCTCTCTGGAGTAGCTAACTCCTCTACTAAATGACAGATGTCTGCCTTTTGAATGTCAGAACTTTGCAGTTCTAAGATGACTGTGGCTTGCTGCAGCTGCACTGAGAACCTCACATGTTCCTCACACAGGAACACTGACAGCAGCTAATTTAAGCTCTGCTTCTACCCTTGCCGCTTGTGTGGCATGTTGTGTCAGAGTTATCACATATGGTCTGAAACGCTGACCATTGTGTCCCTTTCAGATTGGAGCATCATCTGTTATCTTGGATGTGTCCCATAGGAAGCAGTGTTGGTTGTCTGTGGTTTTTGCTTCTTTCAATATGGTTGGTTCATGAAGCATTGGGTGAGTTTAGGAAGGAATGAGTTTGAAGGTGTGCCATGATAGTGAGTCATGGTGTGACTTTCTAGTTGACTTTTAAGTCTTTCATGTACCTGTTTCAAACTCTAAAGTTCTTATTACAATGTGCAGCAAACACCTCCCACAATCCTCTGAAAGTCAAACGTGGCTTCTTGGTCAGTGCCAAACACAACCTATCTACCTCTTTTTGCTTGGATGCCAGCAGAGGTGAGACTTAAGTGTCCAGAGGCCAGTGCAGGAAAAGTGTCTATACTCCAGGGGCTTCTCTGGAGTCCAGACTTTTCACCCGAATTCAGAATGGGAGCTGCTCTCTGTAGCATCCATGGCAGACTTGTTTGGAGGGAGGACAGAATTCCATATTATATGTTCTTGAGTGTCTAGTGCATTCCAGAATTTCTGGATGAGTACAACTTGACTTTGGTGTCCACCTATGTATACAGCCTTAGCAGGAGCCTATGAGTAGGGAATGGCAACCCTCCTGGTTTGTACCTCTTCCCCTTTGCTTAAAGGGACACCTTGTATTTTCTACAGGGGTACTGGTCTGAGGCAGAGTGAACTGTTTTGGAGATAATGTCTTCATAGCTTTGGCCAACCTGGTGTATGTAAAGGGAGAAAGTTCATCATATGATGGAGCATGTAGCTGACCCAATTGGCACACCACTATCCATTTAAACACAGTAACTGCATCGTGTTTTTAAACATTCTGAGAGAATGCTTATTTGGAATTTGTGTGCCACCAAAAGAATTTGTGTGTTTAATGAAATGTGAGGGTGGTACAGAAGTCTCTGGGAGTGTTTGTGCATGAGTGAAATGCATCTGTAACACGCATGTTACATCTCGGTGACCTTAGCCTGTCACTAGATGTGGTCTGGAATGCTCTCGATATTCAGCTAAGCCATGACAAAATTGGGGCCATGCAGAACTAGACAGGAGAGGACCACCATTCTTGAGAGGCTAGAGCCCTTTTTCTATGAGTTGCAACTTGTATCTCTTGTCTTGTCTTGCCTCACCCACTCTCAGCCCTCTTCACTGGGCAAGTGGAGCCCATCTCTATTGTAGCACTAAAAAGCATTGTATCTTGAATGTTTGCTAAACTCCTTCCACATCTCAAAGACGTCAGTTTTTATTTATCAAATCAGGCTATTAAAGAATTAGTCTAGCCTGCTTAAGATATGATGCAAGCATTTTGTGAGTACTTGGTGTCAAGCGCATCTTACTGTGTAGGGTTTCTCTCTACTTTGCTTTTAAATGCTTTTGTAATCTACCCTCTTCCAGGTCTTTTTTTTTTTCCAGGTCTTCCCAGTTTCTCAACAGACATTACTCACTGAATCTGACTTTCTGATTTTGAGCTGTGGGTGGCTGGTTTGCTTTCACATAAACTAAGGGGGAAATTTTGTTTCTTTCTGCCAGGCTACTCATGTCTTATAAGGGATCAGCATAGTCACATCCTGTAAGGTCACATGGCCATATCACTGAAGATGGTGTATAACATGGTGGTGGATTTCTGCAATAAAACCATGGTATAACTAATGCTCTGCTTTCTGTTCTACTTGAAGATGAAGCCTCAGTCTTGAGTGGTTCTCAGCTCAGCATGTGCTAGGTCACCATTGGTCCCGATGTTTTAAAAACTTTGAAAGCTCAGTAGCTTTCTTCAAGGACACATTCTTGATTATTACTTTAGAACTGGAGTGTAGCTTCTGGAAGTAGGGATCTCCAGAAACAGCTCCATAAAAATCTCTAACTCATCAGGACTAGAAGGAAAAGGACATTTTAATAGTCAAGAGTTGACATGATCCAGCTGTAGTCTGCTGTGTCCTATATGATCTGAGACGTCATAAAGAGAAACCAAAAGTTGTCTCCTGGCTAAGACAACCTTACCGATTAACCTGTCTGTGGTATTCTGCAAGACTGAGTGTACAGAGACACTCACTCACAGAGAAGACATAAAGGAGTTGAGTTTCTGGATAGTTCAGGGTCAATGTGATGTTGAAGGACTATAGAATACATTTGTGCTAGGACCACATGAGAACGGTAGCTGTTAGGTTGTAGGTAACCTGGAAAGATGCCTGGGGACTAAAGAATCTTGCAGGAAGAATAATGAGCAGCATTTGATTCTGTTTGGTGTTAAATTCCACAGTGACTGAAGAGCCTGGCTGGTAGGGCAATGACAGGAAAAAGGATGACTTCCTTCAGGTTCATCTCAAAGAGGGGTGTCTTAGAAATCATGGGAATAGTTGTTATTCCTTTGGTTTTTTAGGGGGCTACCATCCAGCTCCCAAACAAATCACATGGAAGCTTATTTTATGAGCACTTAGCTTGGCTAGCTTTTCTTAAATTAACCTTTTGCCTCTGGACTTTTATCTTTCTCTATTCTGTATACCTTTCTTCTTAACTCCATGGCTTGCTGAGTAGCTGGGTGACTGACCCCTGACATCTATCTTTGCTCCTCTCTTTGCAGATTTCTCCTATTTATTCTCTTTGCCCACCAGCCACACCTACCTTTCTCCTGCCTAGCTATTGGATGTTTAGCTTTTTATTAGACCAATCAGGTATTTTAGACACAGCTTCAGTTAAATAAATGCAACATAAGAGAATGCAGCACATCTTTGCATCATTAAATTCAAATATTTCACAGCATGAAAGAATGTAACTATCTTTATTATACAGCTCAATAGTCTTGCATGGGTTCCCAAGTCTGAGGTAGCCATCAGAAGGTCATAGTCAGCAACAGCTTAAGCCAACCTGCTCCACAGACCTGGCTTTGTATCTCTCTGGCCACTAACAGTGAGGTGACAGATGATGGAACTTTGAAATGTGTCCCAGTTTCCCTGTGGTTCTTCCATGGTTCAGACTTCTAGTAGTTCACATGCCTGTCTTTTGCTCTTCATGCTTAATTCAGGCAGAGGTGGCCTGGCCAGAGGAGGGGTGACTTCAGCTGCTGTCCTCACCCTTTGCCACCTCTACCTGTCTTTCACAGTCAGAATAGGTCAATCCAGATAAAGACTAAAATGTTGTGCAGATAATCTAGACACTTGATTGGTCTCTTAGTGCAGAGCTTTGAGGATCCTGGGGGAAGTGTTCTGTCAGGTATTAATTCTGCCAGGGCTGTTGCCTAAAGGGAGATGGGTTCTCCCACAAAGATGCCTAGCTGGCTGCTCAAGGAATGGAGCACCAATGTGGAAGGACTCCAGTTGATGCAAACTCTTGAGTCTGGAGCTAGCCTAATTGTGGTTAGAGTACTAGTCAGCTAGTCCTGGGACACTACCAACCCCCCTCACAAACACGTATCCTCTCTGCCTGTTGAGTGCTAGGATTACAGGCTTTTGCCACACCAGCCTAACTTTTGGTGTGAGTTCTGAATCTATGAAACTCACTTGTGTGGCAAGTACCTATAGATGGTGCCATCCTCTTGGCCCCTGTTTCTGATTCTAAGGTCACTGACTGAGATAGAGTTGACAGCATCTGTGCTAGATGAGTTTGTGGTTCTAAGGTTAAAGCTGGCCTTTGGAATAAAGCCCAAGGGGACAGGTGAGCAGTCATGGAGCTTCCGTAGACTTGGCCAGAAATGTTAGATGTCTTGCCAAGACTAACCACACCAAGAAACACTGACATGCTACAGCATGGTTGAAAGGAAGGGACCACGGATGTCATTGCTCCCTACTGATTATACTGAAGCGTAGGTTTGGCCAACAGACAGCAGTTGGTGAATGAATTCTTGGACATTATAAGAAAATGATGAATGAGAGTTTCCGTCCCTCATCCACAGAGGAGCCTCCTTGGTTTTTCCAAACTCTGACCTACCCTACTCTTGACAGTGGCACGGGCTGCTGTGTCAGCCTTCCCTTTGTCCTGGAGGATGAGGTATGGAGCATTCATGCCATGATCAATCCAAGCCCTGTTTGAAGGAGCAGCTGTTGAGATCTGACTTCCAAATTCCAGCTCAACTCCAATAGCAGTAGAAACTTAAGTCTAGGTCTGCTCTATAGACTGTGTTCTATGAAGCCATTGGACATCTGCCCTTCTGGTGTGGCTTTGATTCAGTGTTGTCTGCTCTGGGCACATCTTGGTGGCCTCAGCTCTGTCCATCAGTGGTATTTCTCCCTGTGTGATGTAGCCCTCCTAGAGAAATGGTCACATTTATGACATTTAATCCTCTACAGTCTTCCCTCATTCCCCACCTTCTGATTTTTAAAAGCTTCACCTATTTGAACTCAGCCTCAACACAGCTGATTCCTAATAAAGGACTAAGACTAAATCAGGCCTCCACCTCATATCTCTAAGAACAACACAAACCACTGCATTTCACTATATTAAGCCTGGTATTTCTTAGTTTCTGGCCCATTTGGTATGTCCTTTTAAATGGAGAATCCAGATTTTGAGGGCATTTAGAGACGATGAGCCCCCTACTTTGCTCCAGTGTGCATGCCACCTGCTATCAAAGCAGATGCCGGTTACATCTGCAGCGAGTGAGTTCGTATCAGGCTAGTTATCTGAATTATTAGAAGTTCCCTCTCAATTCTTGGCCTGTTGGTTCCTGGTTAGAATAAGTAACCTATGCTCCACAGAGGCTGTGACATACACTTGACCAGATGAGCACAGGGCAGCTGATACTTGGAAGGGTGGAACCATTATCTGCCAAAAAGTTCAGAGACAAAAGTGACCTTAAGGTCCCAGAAAGGGGGAAAAATTGAAGATTCCCAACTGCATGGGTCCTGACCCTTTCTTAGCAATACGAAACTGTTTAGAGATCAGACATGACCTTAAAACTGAAATGCAAATTTTGGAAGTCTTGAGAGCAGGGGGTTCCCCTTTCTCACTTTGATTCTGGGGTCTGCCTATGTTCTAAGTAGGTGGAGAAGCCTCTTAGCTGTGTTTCAATGGCTTAAAAAGATGGTAGCTTTTTTACTAGATAAGGGACCAGCTACTGGTTGACTCTGCTCCCATGGATTATCTCAACCTCATGGGGTGAGGCAGATCCTGACAAGTGCCTGTCATTGATAAATTTGATAGAGAATCTAGGCCAGAAAGGAGAGAAATGCAAAAGAAATGGTTCAGTTGGGCAGAGGATAGTAGTTAAGTCCCCCAGTATAGGGCTGGCATCCCCACATCTGAAAGTGACCTTGGCATTACCACAGTGGGGGAAGAAGCTCTAATTCTGTCCCCACTTGAAAACATACAAAGCACCATGTTGCAATGCTTTACATAAACTTCTGCCTTAAATGGTGGAGAATTTCCCACACACACTGCACTTAGCTGCTCTTAAAGGAAAGTTGAAATTCTCTAAAGGAAAGGAATTCTCCATCTTACTATAGTTTGAGTACAAACATTGACACATGTTTTCCGAACAGGAATGCTATGATGGGGGGGGTAAACTTTCCTTCTCAGGCATCTATTTTCTGACCTTTGGTGCTCAGACTAACACTAGACACGTGGTGTCTCACTGAGGCAGCCTCGGGGGACCCTGGAGGAATTGGCAACTTCTGAGGGTCTGATACCCAATGTGTAAAACCCTCTGCACAGTAGGGTGGACCACTGTTCTTAGATGTGTACATGGTGCCTTTGTCTCTGGGGTTCTTCCCAAGCAGATGCCTGGTGCACTGGATGAACTCTGACACACTCACACTCTGGGGGTCCCCACAGACTCCTTTCTGTTAATCTTTTGAGATATTCTCAATAGGGTGAGGCTAAAGCAAGATTCATGTCAAACACAGTCTGGAAGCTTTTTAATTTTCTGAAATGTCATGTAATTATAGGTCTTATCAGAATAAGCCGTGGGAGAAGGATGGGTTAAATGATCTTATGTGTCCTATTTCCTTGTGTTTGCCTTATTTGTTAGACCAGTTCTTGGTGTGTCCCTGTGCTGGGGACACCTGGCCAGGGGTGGGGCTGGGCAAGCACCCCATCTTCAGCTAGGTGGAAGGGGTTGACTTTCTTCCAGCTTGGTCCCTCGGTTAAGGGACAAAACCTTAGTCTCATGTGTCTTTGGATGCTCTCTGAAGGTCTGCACTGAGGACTGTTTCTCATTAGAAGGTACAAGCTGGGGTGGGGGAAGGCTTTCTCTAATTCTATTAGGTGCTCAAGGGGATGTTTGGGCAAGTTAGGGTATGCCGATTGCGGTTTCTTCTAAGACATGGACACATATCTATCCTGCCTTGAGCAGATATGTTGAATTCACACTTCTTTGTCCTAGTTTTTTCTGATAAAATGTTGACTAAAACCACCTTGGGGAGGAAAGGGTTTGTTTCATAGTACAAACTATGAGGAAGGCATGGAGGGAAACCAGGGCAGAAACCATCAAAGTCTGGCCTTCCCACATCAATCAAGAAAATACCTCCCTGACGTGCCCATAAGGATGGTGTTGGTTTTCCTTTTTATTCTTTTGTGGGGCCTGCTACCCAGTTCCCAAATCAATAACAGGCTTATTCTTATAAATGTCCAGCCTTAGCAGGGCTTGTTGCTTGCTAGCTTCTTTAAATTACGCCATTTACCTTTTGCCTCTGGGCTTTTCCCCTCTCTTCTGTATATCTTACTTTCTCTTACTCAATGATTGGCTGAGTGGATGGGTGACTGGCCCCTGAAGTCCGCCTCTCCTTGTTCTTTCTCTATTTATTCTCTGCCTGCCAGCCCCACCTGTCCTTTCTCCTGCTTTACTACTGGCCATTCAGCTCATTACTAGACCCTTAAGATGTTTCAAAGTAACTCAGCTTTAGAGTTAAACAAGTGCAACATAAAAGAATACAACACACCTTTGCATATTAAAACATTCCACAACATAAACAAAGTAACATATTTTAAAATACTCTACAGCACATGGGCCAACTTAATGGAGGTGATTTTTTTCCATTGGGGTCCCCTCTCCACCTGTGTTATCAGGTTGTGGCAACCAAGATTTACTATCACATGACTTTTCTGAGCTGAATTTGTTAGAGTCCAGATATTCAAGGCTTTCAACATGCCAGAGCTATCGCCTTGTCTTATAATGCTGCGTAGATTCCCACCACCACAGTGTTACTTCTTACCGTAGAAGAAATAGGATGAATTATCTGTTCACCCTTCTTGTAACAGTTGTCAGATTTGGTCAGTGAGCCACTCTAGTGTGACAGTGTCCAGCTCCAAAGGTCTTCAAGCCTTCATTTCCTAGTATGAGATTTTTTTTTTAATCCACGTTGTATTTGTATTTGTCCAAGGCAAACTGACTCCATTCAGCAGGGACCATTGAACTGAGCCTGAAGTGTTGACTATAGGAGATGATCTGTCTGGGGGTGGGAAACACTATAGTGAAATGTCTTAAATCCTCAACAGATCAGAGTCCTTAAGCTGAGAAGAAAGCCTGCATCTGGGGATCTGCTTTCCCAGTCTCATTTCCTTGAAAGCATCAGGCCCTTCACCATAGAGGCATGCCTTCTGCTACATCAGTGAATTTAAAACTGAGAAAAGATGTCAGCTCAGAGGTATAGTCTTCAGGTATCAATGACAAAGTGATTGGTCACAGAAAGCTATTTCTATTGCTCCCAAGAAAGTCTGAAAATCTGCATATAGCAAAGGGCTAGTGTCCCTTTTTAAAACTTTTTCTGTTTTTTCTTTATAATTTGAATTCACCATTAGTTTCTTCCATCTTTCAAAAGTCTCTGAAATAGAATTGTCATAATGTATGTGAAATATAAAAAGATTTAAGAGGAACCTATAAACATTTAAGGCATTATTCTTGACTATTAATTTATTGAAAATTCTATTTTGTTTACATAGTCTGTTTTTTCTATACTGGGAACATTATTTTCTACATTGTTCAGTCAGGAATTGTGCTATAGTGTGTTACATTTTCCCTTCTAGGAACTGTCTCACCACAGAAATATGTAAACTGTTGGTTCTTACCCACATGTGATTATATCAAAACATGGTTTATACTTAAAGCCATAAGGCTTGAACAGTGTGCATGTGGGGCTTATATGTGTAGGAACTTGGTGCTACTTTCTCACCTCAGTTGTGTAGGCAACTGCCCATGGGCTGACACTCAGCAACAACTGACCCCAATCCCTCGGTTCCCGATGAGATAGACCACACCATGAAGGAACCTCTGGCTTGAACTCTCCAGTCTATTAAAATTGGCCAGAATGGCCCCAAGTGCTTGAATGAGTTGCCGGGTCATCATAAACTTCATAGGAGAAGATGGAGATAGTGTTGCCTTTCATACAAATTAAGGTTTTATGGGAATCTGTTTGAGGGGACCCAGGGTGGGCACTGTCCCAGCATTTTCTCTAGAACTCTATTTGCCCCTTACACACTGGAATCAGACACTTGTTAAAGTGACTGACTAGGGTGAGTCTCCTCCATGATGGATCCTGCTACCTCCTCCCATCCACACAGCTCAGTGGCCCTTGAACCTTACTGTCCTTCATTTATCACCACGCCCCTTGGTCCATCACCACAGCTTGGTAAAGCCACAATGGTCTTCCCTGGACAGCTAGTAGCCACCTGTAAGGTAACTTCAGTGTCTTAAATTCTAATTCCCAAGTATCACCCAATGTGATTCAGTGGCCCAAAAGAATAAGCCAGAATAACTTGGTCAAGCCCTGGCATTGTGTATATGCCAATGGTCATTCACTCCCTCACACACACAATCAATGGCATTGTGAGTTTGTCCTGGATTGAGCCAGAAGGATCAAGCTGTGAATGAGTCACACAGTGGTAGCTCCAGTCTATCTCCTTGTGGATGGGGGCATAGCATGAAGGCTCTTGTGCCCACAGATATTCAGAGAAATCAGGAGTGTTGAGCAGACAGGATTGTCTTTCTAATGGGAAAGATGAAAAGCCTGTTCTTACATCCAGAAGCTGAGAATTGGAAATGATTGCCTGATCTGCATTACCTGTTGGGTCAAGCCATATCAAGCTCCTACATCCAGGACCAGTAGCTAGTTAATCTAAATGACCCTAACAGTCAGAGGCTCCCCCAAGCTCCCACAACCAGGACCAGAGGTAGCTGATAGCCCAAATGACTTCTATACTATCTGTATGATGGGGACCAGGCCATACCCTTAGGCCCTGAAGCTAGTACAGGTAGCCTCTCTTGAACCCATCTTGGAAGAAATGACATGTGCACCAAGCTAAGTTTCAAGGTAACTATGCTTCTTTGTGAACCAGGAGTTGTATTACACTACACTTTTTTTTTTTTCTCAAGTTGTACTGGGCTTAAATACATTGAGCAAACTACTTGTTATTAGACTCCCCAAAGTCTGATCCAGGTTGCCATCAATCTGCACTGGGTTTTCATTTTTTTCATGTGGTTTGCCTCTGTATGATACCTAGAGAGGGGACCCCTTTTTCCCTATGATCTTGTCTTGGGAGATGTGGTAAGTGAAGGTGTATGACATTAACATGGCCCCATTCCAGAACTCGGTTAAAGAACCTTCAGTATCGGGTACCTGCAAGCCTGGTCTGTCCATCTTCAAATTTTACTCTGCCCACATTCACACAGTCAAAATACAAAACCCATCAAACCATAATGTCAAAAAACATGATATGCAAGCAAAAGAGCAGTGAGATTTTTAATTCCCAATGTGAGACAAAAACCCCCAAAATACCTTTCAGTATGCTTTGATATTAGCCATGTGTTGCTAGGCATGGCGCCTATCTTTAAGTGTGGTATAAATACCCAGAAAGAGACTTCTTTAGAATTTTTTTGCAAGCAGTAGTTAAATGGAGATAGCATTTCGGGGATGAAAGCTCATGGCCATGTCTTCCACTCAACATTGGGACCCCATGTGAATGCTGACAGTCTAATTTTGTTATATCTGGAAGACATGTCATCTACTCTGTATAGGTCTTCTTTTCAGAATCCTTTTCCATGTCTTCTAAGACCAGAAGGGGAGAAAATTGATTTAGGACTGAGTGTTCAAAGGTCTCTCACTAAAGAGAGATCTTGATATGCTTTACTGAGTTGTATATAAACTGTAAGATTGTCTAAAAGGTTTTTTATATATATAAAAAAAATTATGCCAAAGTTGCACTTCATTGATTTTTCGAGGCCAGCAGACTTGGTTAGTGGGTTCTTATCTGTGCTCTACATAAATTTAAAAGTCTAAAATTGTCAGTAGCCCTTGACAGTGACTTGGGTGAGGTCACCAGGGAGTTGGAAGACCCTCCTTTTTTGCACAGGGGCCCCTCTGATCCATGTTTTAGAAGACTTGGGTAATGAAGACATGGGTTTTGTATGCATGAAGTAATGCTATTTTTTTTTTGTCATTGGAGATTAAAAATAGGGCCTCACACTAGAGCAAGCATTTTTCCCACCAAACTATATTGCCAGTCCTCTTATTTTGAAGACAAGTCTCTTACGTTTTCCAGGCAAGCCTTGAACTTCCTGTATCAGCCTCCCAAGGAGTTAGAATTACAGACCTGTACCACCCGGGCCCAGACTCACTCACCACAACTTCATCAGGGAAGTTAAGGAAAAGCCTTTGTAAGATCTTTGGTTCAGGAAACACTCAGAACTATGAATCCTACAACCTTAGCCTTGGAGAAGAAATCTTGAATGACTGAATCTTCAAACTGAGGCTCTTTATCAATGCTATGCAAAAATAAGCCCTGGAGGCACAGACCTGGACTAAACTTATTTTGAAAAGCACATACAACAGTGTTCTCTGGACTTCCTGGTTTTCTGTAACTTGGATTTACATTCTAGTTCATGGGGTCCAAAGTTAAAGAAAACGTGTATGGGTGTATGTCATTAGCAAACCATGATTTTGTACAGTGGATATGCACTAGTTTCTTAAAGTGACAGAAAGCTAGCTCAGTAGATAGAAATGCTTGCTACCAAGCCTAAAGACTGGAGTTGAATCCCCAGGATCCACAAGCTGTCCTCTGATCTGTGTGATGTGCTATGTACATGAAATGCACATAGTAATTTTTTAAAATTATCAAGTGGCAGAATAACTCCCACTATCTCAGATGGTGAAAATGCTGTGAAGTTGGCCATTACCTAGTCTTGTTTTTAAGACCTGTGTCGGAAGTGGGTCAGGGATGATGTGCACATGAGTGTAGTACCTGCAGAGACTAGAAGAGGGCATCAGATCCCCTGGAGCTGGAGTTACAGATGACTGTGCACCACGGCATGGATACAGGAAGCTGAACTTGATCTTAGTTCTCCGCGCTAGAATGTTTTTTATGCATTCCTACAACTATCAACCTAGGAGGAGTAGTAAGATTATGCTGGTAGTGTTGTAAATATTTGTTCATGGCTGAACAAGATGGGTTGAGTTCAGATGAAGGAGTTAGCAAGCTGTATGCCTGGGCCCTAGGTCAATCAGCGTAAAAATAAGCCTGTGTGTGATTATTTGAGGCTAAATGAGTCTAGCCCAGAAAGTCTGAGCCAGAATCATATACAACAAGGGGGTACAAAAAAAAACATATGATGGCACTGTAATGCCCTATCTTCAAGCCTCAGGCCAATGTCGGCTTTTGCCCAGGACAGGCGAGATGGTAGCATGATGCTTGGGTCCCATTCACTAGCTGGAAGGGACCATAGGCTATACTTAAGGCTTCTAAATGTGACTTCTACTTCTGATTTATGGAGGCCATGTCAAGGCTGCAGCTTCCAGTGTGTAGAGTACCCAAGTACTAGCAAGCACCTACAAATAAACAAGACCCTGAATATGCGATCTACAGGGTACAGAAGGAGGTAAGAGTTAAGGATGCATTAGTCCACTTCTGTTCAAAGCCATAGCTGAAGCAATCAGCCTGGTAACAAAAAGATGTCAGGATATGATAACATAAGTGTACTGTTTGGTTTTGTGTCAGCTTGAACAACATAGCGTTATCAGAGAAAAGAGCCTCAGCTGAGGAAATGCCTCCATGAGATCAGTTTTAAGGCATTTTGTCAATTAGTGGTCAGCTGGATGGCCCAGCCCATGGTAGGTGGTGCCATCTATGGGCTGGTGGTCCCAGATTCTATAAGAAAGGCCAAGGGAAGCCAGTCAATAAGCAGCTCCTTGGCCTGCTTACGTTCTTGTTCTGACTTTTTAATGAATAACTACATTCTGAGAGAGTAAGTGAGATAAGCACTTTCCTCCCCAGCTTGCTCTTTGGTCACGGTGTTTTGTCTCAGCAATAGACATCCTAATTAAGATACTGGATCATCAAGGAATGGGCAGAAGTGACATGAGTAGGCTTCAAGAAGTCTTAGACTGCCCAAGAGAGAGCTGTGTATAGCTTCAGTTTCCTATCAAGCAGGCATGTCAGGGTCTCTGATCCCATTGGATTTGGTCTTTCAGTTACTATTATAAAACAACCATGACCAAAGCAACTTGAGGAAAGGGTTTATTTAGCTTACCCTTCCATATCATTTCTGATCCTTGAAGTCAGGAATTCAGACGGGGCAGGACCCTAGAGACAGAAGCTAATAGAGAACATAAGTGCCCTTTACTGGCTTGCTCAGCCTTAAATATCCCAGGACCATCAGTTCATGAAGGTTTATTCTACAATGTGCTGGAGCCATCTCTTATAAGAAAGTGCAGCTGTTTTGGAAATCAATATGGCTGTTCCTGGGAATATTGGGAAGCAATCTACCTTAAGACCCAGGTATACCATTCCTGGGCACATACCCAAAGGATGTCCCATCCTACCACAAGGACACTTGTGTTAACTATGTTCATACCAGCTTTTTACCCATAATAATGATAAACTGAACAACCTAGATGTCCCCCACCAAAGAATGTACAAAGAAAATGTTACATTTATACAATAAAGTATTACTCAGCTGTTTAAATTTTAGTTCCATGTGTTTGCCTGTAAATTTTATCCTAAGCGAGGTAATGCAGACCCAGAAAGACAAGCATGGGATGCATTCACAAGTAGATATTAGCCTCTGTATGGGATGTAGATAAACAGATAAGTAACCAAGAGCTCAAGGAAGATGGATGCATTGATCTCCTGGGAAGGGAAAATAGATGTCATGGGCAGGTAGAGATTGGAGTAGGGAGGGGGTCAGGCAGGAGTGAAGTGGAGTAATGGGAGAGATGACTGGAACTGGGAGGGGGGAATCTGGGTGTGACCTTAGTGAGGTGTGCTCTTTGTAATGGGAACATGGAGCCTGAACCAGGCCTTCTCCTGTAACCAGGTGAGGTTTTCAGCGGTGCAGCTGGGACATCAATCCAGCCACAAAATCTACCTACAATTTTCCCTGCCTGAAAGATGTGCTGGGGTAATGGTAGTTGTGATGGAATGTTCTCTGTATGCTGTAAATAAAGGAGCTGTTGTGGTCTAGAGCACCATAGAAGTGGGTGGAGGATCAGAGGACAGGCAGGTAGAAGGAGCGTGGAGTTAGTCTCCATTTGACCCCGAAGAGCCATGTAAGAAATACAGGTTAGCTGTGGCTGGGACACGTGGCAGATAGAATACAAGAAATGGGTTGAATTAATATGAAAGAGCTAGCTAGTAATGTGCTTGAGACATGGGCCAAACAACATGAAATTAATATAAGTGTCTGATTCATTTCTTTGGGGGACAAAAGCCGCCGTGGGCCAGGTACGAACCTCCGGGCCCAAATGGACCCGGGAAATCTTCTACAACAGGTAGTATAAAACTTAGTGACTAACTGATGACTGGTCCAACCTTGAGGCTCATTCCACAAGAGAGCCTATGACTGACACTGCTTGGAGCACTGGGACCTCTAGGAGCTGGATAACCCGGAGACCTAGGATAGAACTAAACATGATCCTAGCCCAAATAAGTCAATGATTCCTAATGATCTGTTATACGCAGACTGGAGCCTAGCTCAATCATCAGAGGCTTCATCTAGCAATGGATGGGAGCAGATACAGAGTCCCACAGCCAAACATTAGGAGCTTGGAGATCCCTGCAAAACAGTCAGGGGGAGGAGGACCCCAGAAGAACATGGTCCCACAGAATTAAGCAGAGCTCATGGACCTCAGACTGAAGCAACAGTCACCACCTATGGGCCTGAGCTAGGTAGGTCCTCTGCATATATGCTATGGTTGTGTAGCTTGGTCTTATGAGACTCCTAACAGGAGTGTGAAAAGGGTTGTCTCTTTTACCTATTTTTAGGACCCTTTTCCTCCTTTGGGATTGCCTTGTCTAGCCGGTTGATATTCCTGGGAGGCCTGCTCTTTTCTGAAGGGAAACTAAGTGAATGGAAGGGAGGGGGCGGAAAAGGAGTGGAGGGAAGGGTAACTGGAACCAGGATAAGTAAAGAACATGTAAAGGGGGGAGCTACACAGGCCTACCTACAGCCCAATATTATGAAGGCATCTTAACGGAGGCTACCTTCTCTCAGATAACTCTAGCTGTGTCAAGTTAACATAAAGTCAGCCAGCACATGGTCTCTGAACAAATCTGCAGCTCAAACAGCTTCATTATACAGTGATATATCACACACCCCCACTTCTTTCTGATGGAAGTCCTCTTATTGAATGGATGTAACTCCTCCATCCTCTACACACTGACATGACTCAGACTTGGAAGGAACAAAATTCTTGGATTTCTGAAGATGTTGGTCTCCAGGACATGCAGAAGTAGGGGGACAAGGGAGATGTAGTGGTGGGTACTACTGAGGCAGAGGCCACACTTGACCCTCAGCTCTAAGAGCATCTAAGCAAGCCCTTTCCACTAGGTCTTTGACATTTGCTAATCTGAAATGTCAAAACATGCTGAAAGATGAACTGAGAGCCCTCTTCAGTAACCCTGCTGCACCCTCGGTCAGAATGAGTTGGTCTTGCATGTGAGAAGCCCATGAGGGAGGTGGTGCTTCCATGAGTGCAAACATAACTGGTTATGCCAACACAGGAAGTGTAGATTGCTTGATGAACATCTTTCCATGGTAAAATTGGCTTCCATTTTGTAGATGTGCTTTGTCCCATAGGACCAAGCCAGAGGAGGATGATCCATCTGGGGGGTAAGGTTGATGTTTGGATCAACAGACTGACTTCCCTGGTGCTATCACCAGCTATATAAAGATCTTGCCAAGCTTAAAGCTGTTCTAAGTTCATGATACCATAAACCATGTCATCCTGAACATGGCGGGGGGAGGCTATGCACTTCAGAGTGACACCAATCAGTTTATTTCAGGCATTTAAGCATAGTACTATTTAGAAAAGTTTCTTAGTATAACATAAGCTTCTGTGCACAGGAAGCATAATTAAACTGACACTTCTCAAAGTGCTTGTCACCATTTCCATGAAGATGGGTTCTAGAAATAGGCTACACATGTTACCTTTAAAGGTCTAGCAAAGAGGATCTGGTGTGGTCTGTCATACAGATATCATAGAAAGTCATCTAGCTATTATCTGCCTTCAGTCTTGGTTGTCAGACCTTAGGGAGTCCCTTAGCCATACAGAGTGCAAAGGTCACCTAGACTACTAGTTATCTCCAGTTCTGGTTGTGAAAAATTAGTATGACCTGGCCCTTCCAGTGGTACAAGGATCACCTAGGCTATTAGTCACCTCCATCCCCAGCCTTCTGTGGAAAACAGGTAACACATCTTTTCCCTTGAAAAGTGAGGCTGACTAAACTCATGCAATAGGCATGAGCATCAGATAGCTCAAACCATGAGACCAGCCCCCACGATCCATTCTAGGGTAATAAAAGAAATGCCTCAGAGTATTGAAGGATAAGATACTTATCTGAGGAAAATTAAGACTAAATCTAACTGGTAAAATAAGGAAACATACACTCCTCCTGATCACTTTCTCTTTTACTTAAAAATAATCTGACTTTGTTTCCATTTAGCTACATACCTCCGCATTGATACATTATACACATACAACTATATATCTTAAGTCCATTTATCTTTATACAGTTAGATCTATTTTCACGTGTCTTCACATCTTTTATATACAATTCCCTTCTACATCTTTTTTATACAGTTTCATCCTTCTTGCCCCTACAGTTACAAATCTCCACACAGCCATGGCTGTCTATACATCTCATTTACATAGCTCTCACCATGTAACATTTTACATTGTTCTACAGCTCTCTGCATAGTTTCCATCTGTAGCAACAGTTCTTTCATACAGCTTTATCTCTTTCATTCACTGGCTCTTTGCTCACTTTCTCACATCTCTCTCATCCTGTCTTTAGGCTTCATCTTTTAGCACTCACACTCACATTCTGCATAGCTTCATCCCTACATTGCTGCTGTTCTTACTCATTCATACATACTTATTCTTCCTCTCCTCTACATTGTGGCTGCTCCCTATATATTAGCTAAACTCGGGCAATTATGTTACATTTTCAGGCTCAACCCATTCTCATAACACAAGTCAGTTTTTCTCCAGCTAGTCAGGTCACATTAGTGTAAATGCTTGGCCTTGCACATAACTTTTTTCCCCAGACAATGACATTGAAATTAAGGATTTAACAGTAGCAGGTTGAATCTTGCACCATCAGGGTACATGCAGAAAGTCAACTATTTCAGGGTGTGATTTGTCTCAAGACAGCCTAACCTTGATTTAGAAATAAACATCTGGGAAATTAGTCTTTATGTTTTCTGTAAGGGAAGTTTAGTCTGTTTGAGTTTGTTCTAGGGTCTAGAATTGTCTTTGAGGATGAATACTGTTCCTTTATGTCAGTAAAGAATATTCTAGTATTTCTATGTATCAAACCAATTTTCTTGACTATACACAACTATGAGTATGCCCAAAGATGTAAAACACCCTACCAATGGGTTGCGGAAAGGACCCCACTGCTATTATTAGAAAAGCATAAGTGGTACCTAAGAAAGTTAGAGAGCAATTGGTGACCAGTGACCCCCCCCCATTCTGCAAGATGAGGCTCCCTCCCCATCAGAGTTAGACATCTGATGAGTCAACTTATTAAGTACTAGCTGTCACCTGCTATATACCCCCATGGCTTTTGGCAATCAGACAATTTATATTGAGGTTTTTGCCACATGAAGCTTGTCCTTTTGTATACATAAGTGATTCTTGACATGTTTTTCCATAGAGGCCTATGAACAATAGCTGGCTGTAACGGATAATCCAAAGTGAACACACTCCTATCTACTACACCTAGGAGGAGCATGAAATCATATTTAAGGAACAACCCATGTTAGGAGAAACCAATTATAAGTCTTGTTTACTCAGAACACAGTCCATGACTGAAGCTGTGTGAAAACTGGTGTCTCCGGGACTGGAAGCATTGCCTGAGACATTTCTGCCTTGGTTAACTCTCAGTGTTGATTGTATTGCCGACTCCATTTTAGCCTTGTGAGCTGGGACAGAACTAGGGCAAACTGAATAAGCAATGAGAGCCTAGTTCTGTGTACTCGGGTTGCGGGGGGTGAGAACAGGACAATGGAGAAAATCACTTTCTTAGACCTTGTGGTGGCCTGATGGCCTCTTGTTCGGACAAGAGGCTTCTCTAACTCACTGATCTGCCTGGTCGGTCGGCTGCTTCTCTGAGGTTCCTGGTTAGTATCTACTAACATCCACTAGTATTGAGCTTCCTCATGTTCCTTAGGCTTGTCACATAGTGGTCTTTGCATTCCCTTCGCTCAGGAAGAGTGAAGTGTTTAAGAATGTGTCTTAACAAGACGAGAATGACTTTGTACATCCCTAGAGTTTGTGTGTGACTTGATCAAAATAAGCCTGATAAATTAAAAGCAGGACACTGAGCATTTCTTCCACTTTCTTGTCTTTCTGTATTTCCAGAAAATACTACTCAGTGCAAGGCCTGGCTGGGCTGACTCTTATCTTGAAAGCAGGTGAATCGAGGTCACCAAGCACATGCGTGGGGATAATAGTGCTGGCTAGTTTACACCAACTTGACACATCTAAAAGAAAATCTCAATTGTGACCATGTCTGTGGGGCATTTTCTTGATCTGAAGTTGATGTAACAGAACCCAGCCCACTTTGGGGTAGTACCATGCCTAGGTAGATGGATCCTGCTGTCTAAGGAAGCTTAGTTAGGAGCCTGAGAGACAGTCACTAAACAGGGCTCCTGGTGTCTGCTTCAAGATCCTACCTTGGCTTTCCTTCATGAAGTACATGTAACCTGTAAGCCCAATAAACCCTTAAGTTGCTTTTAGTCTTCATATTTAGCCCTTTCGCTCTCTTCCAGGCTCAGATGATTTAACAGTTGAGAGCAGAAAGATACAGAAAAGAATTCCTCAGCTTCTGCCCCAGATGAGGCTGTCTTTTCTCTCCTACCCACTCAGCAAAGCCTCCTGCTTAAGTCTCTACCTTCAAGAAGACAGTGACACACACCCCCCAAACTTCCTGCTGCATGAGGGCTGGACATCTGTCATGAGGCTCTTGACCCAGCCTCCTCCCACTTTCTCAGATACCCAACTCAAGTCTCAGCCCGCGACATCTGTTGGTGAGGCCATAAATCAGAGGCGGCTGCAGCCCAGGGTCAGGTCTGGTCAGCTTGCTGATGGAATTAGAGTAACGAATGGAAAATGGGGTGTTTATATTAGTTTTGGCTCTGAGACTAAAGAAGAAGGCTGGCCTTCAGCGGCTTGATAGACTCAACACCAATACATCCTGGGTCAGCAATTATGGTGTAAAGATCCTTCAGGAGGGCCTGAGGTGGAACCTCCTTGGAACTGTGTGGGCCACCTGAGCAGCACTGCCTTCCTGTGGGGAAGGTAGGCTGAGCTGGGTATATGAGCTGCAACTGGACATGTGGATACAGCTTGATACCCACTTCCTTGTAGATTACTCCCATAGTGCCAAGATCCCTTCTATGCTGGCAACCCTGCCCCTTGAGAACTGCATCTGCCTCTTAGCAATGACTGAGCAGTAGCAAGATGCTTTTCAGGTTGGGTGGGTGGGGCTGGAGTCTGATACTGGTGGTTGGGTCCAGGCAAAGAGGACACAACACTCAACCTTCTTAGACCTAGGTTACAGCTTTCCACACACCTCACCCAGGTGTTCTAGAGTGAAGATGGTATACTGAGTGGTTGCTACATTGAATGGAATGGCCTGGCTGGTAAGTCCTTAGTGACAGCTAGAGTTAGCTGTCTGCACCTGAGGCAAAGAAGGAAAGATTGCCTTGTGGCAGCAGCGGAATCTAGGGACATAGAAAGGCAAGTGAGGATTTCATGGAGGAAGTAGCCTGGGCTATTAGTCACTTCTAAGGCCTTGCTGAGGTGAAAGCTAGAGACAGGAAGGCATGTTCCAATATGAGAGGCTCTTAAAGAGCAAAGGAGGAAAGTCACAGGAACCACAGACCCAGGCCTGTGGCTACCCTCTGCTAACGTACTCATGCCCTATGCCTACAAAAATCACTCTTCTCCTTGAGTCTCATTAGAAATGCCCTGAGAGGTGATGCTAAGCCCTTATCAGTAGCCCAATGACTGTCAAAGGCCTATTCTCTTCCCTCCAACACTATCCCATACATATCCTGTCGTAAAACAGATGAAAAGTTGGCTCTTCTGCATGCAAAGGAAATTCACAAGGGCAGAAAGTGTAGATGGCTACATTGGGTCTTCCCACCAAGAACCCTAATCTGGACACACTCAAGTGTCCTCAATACATGGGACAGAGTCACTAACACTGGAAAGACATAAAGGCCAGTGGCAAAAACTTGAGGGGT
Source organism: Sigmodon hispidus (assembly GCA_004025045.1). Lineage (NCBI taxonomy): Eukaryota > Metazoa > Chordata > Mammalia > Rodentia > Cricetidae > Sigmodon > Sigmodon hispidus. The sequence continues at coordinate 23,080 of PVIH01010464.1, read as the reverse complement.
GTCTAGGATGTATATCCAAGTGAGATTAAAATGTAAAAGGACCCAAGCTGGAGCCCAATGGTATCACAATGCCTTGATACCCCAAGCAGACATCCTGGGGACAGCAGAGTAGCAGAACTGCTTTCCATCTCTGCCTGGATCCGGGCCAGATGGTCCCTAAGTCATCCCACGTGTTGACCTTCACCTACTTCCCCCAGCAGAGGCCCCTCTTCAAGGTCACTCCTCCTCAGCTCCCCTTGAAGTCACACCTTCCCTGGCAGGATTTTCCTTTATTGCAACCTCCCTTGCTCTGATTGTTCTCAGAACCAAGTCCTTTGATGGTTTTTATTGTCCCTAAATTCACACCAGGCTCCAATAACTTCAGAGTAGGTAGAGAATGCGGGAGAGGGGAAGACGGAGAAGAGAAGCCGGGATCAAGGCAGGAGCCTGAGACTTCTAAATCTAAGGGAGCAGACTTTGCTCTAAAAGTTTCCAGGTGTGTTCCGAGAAAAGAGGTCCTTCAATCTCTGGCTCAGGATATCTGGGCTAAGTGAATCAAGGTGGTCCCTACTTCCAAGAGCCCCAAGCCCACCTGCTTCAGTTTCATGAAAATGATTGGTCCACAGAGCTTAATACGTCTCCGTCTGGGTCCAGGTGGCTTCTAAAATGATCATTGATAAGGCTTTATATTGGTTCTGTACACATCAACCCATCCTGAGAACAGTTAGGCCAACCTATTGGCTCAAGGCCTGCTTGTCAAAGACATTAACCTGTGGGTCCATTTCCTCCGCTCCTGTTTCATGGCCCCTCTCTGGCTCCCTAGGATGGCTCACAGTTAATAGAGGCTACCAGAGAGGGGACCACCCTCAGCACCAGAGATTTATCCTGCTGGGAGCTTTTATATGTCTACCCAGAATTCCTATGATATCTATCCTCTGCCATCTGATTAGAAGATGGAGCCTTTGGGACATCATCAAAGGACATGGAGTCTTCATCATCTCTTAGAAAAGCCACAGAGGGACTGGAAAGATGCTTTGTGGTTAAGGGAACCTGCTTTTGCAGAGGGCCTGGATTCGTGTACCCACAACACATAGCTTACAATTGCCTTTAACTCCAGTTCCTGGAGATCCGGTGCCACGCCTTGCCTTAGGTACATACACACCCTAAACAATAAGCTAAAGAACAACCTATTTCTTTCCAAGAAGTTACCATCTATGAACCAGGCTCCCAGCTGACTAAAACTGTTACACTCTAATCTTAGACTTTCAGAATTAAATTTGTTTACTAACAAATCTATGATATTTTGTGTTTATGGTATGTGTGTTCACATGTGAGTCCGCATCTACACCCATGTGTGAGGGCCAAAGTTCATTGGGTATCTTCCCTTACTTTCTTTGAGGTAATCTCTCACTGCGTCCTGGGCCACTCACCCATTCAGCTAGGCTGCCTGGCTGGTGAGCTCCAAGGGTATTCCACCTGTGTCCCCAGCACCTGGATCACAAACCACCATGGCTGGCATTTTGTGTAGGTGCTGGGAATGAAATTGGAGTTCTCATGCCTGGCACCCCTTTACCATCTGAGACATCTCAGCCCTTTGGTGGTTTTAATAGCATGAGTAATGTAAGACAGGCCATGTGAGGGGCTGCTGGCAATAAGTTTAAGGCTTCAAGGAGCTGAGTGGTGTTTAATCATCTCGCATCTCGTTGGTGCAAAATTGGGTGAGGTGAGCCCTTCTGGATCCAAGCTTAAAATGCTTCTGCATTGCATTCTGGTATGCTGCTGTGGTCAGTAACCCTTCCTGTTATGGCTCAGATGCTTTGAGGCCACCACTGTGACAGGCCTGGAGTAAGTTGCAGGTGGTCTTGAAATGGGTTGAGAGGGTAAGGAGACTCACACGGGGTTCCACAAAGACACACTGGCTTGTGCTCGATTCACTCAATCTTGAGTAACACACACAGGAGCACATGCTGTGAGCCCAAGCTTCTCCTAAGCCATGGGACTATGAGCATTCAGCCAAGATGCCTGATTGGACACTTAGAAGGAATCAACCCAGGGCATCCTGCCCGCAGCTACTCATGCTTCCCCTGACCAGAATACTCATTAGGCCTGCTGAGCATAGCTCCTCAGGAAGTGACAAGAACTGACTGGAGTGTGGAGACGTTACAGAAAAGGGGGGAGGGTGGTTAGACAGAGCTCTGCACCGTTGGAGAAGCAGGTAGTGGTGTGAGTACACATGGAGGCCAAGGCAGGATGTTGGTTGCCCCTGTCTGTCCTCACTCTTGACTCTATTTCCTTAAGATAGTCTCACTGAACCTGAGGCTGTCCCCAATGATCCTCTTGTGTCCAGCCCCTACAGTAGATGACAGGAGCACACACAGCCACACAAAGCTTTGCCTACAAGTGCTATGGATTCAAACTCGGCTCCTCATGATTGCACAAGTGTTCTCTCCTGCTGACCAGTCTCGCAAGCTCCTGACGGAAGTTTATTGTTCTTTGACTAACACCTCACCAATCGCCTCTGCCCTCTGGCAATTGTTCTGTCCCAGCTTCTTTATAAGACCCTTATTTAAAATTGTTTCTCCTCCCACCTCTACCCTTTTCCTAAATTTTTGTTCCTATCAATTTCAAACTGAATTTACCTGGCTGGTATCTGTTACCTTTGTAAAAGATAACTGGGATTTGTGCCCGTGGCTAAATCATTGGTCAATTACCTACGCCCCAGTAAAGGGCCATATACCTATGCATATACAGACAGCACTGACTGGATTGGTGAGGTTATTAATAACTTTAGAGGGTCTTGGAGTTGGATGGAAATGGAGTTGGAAGCACCAACAGAAATTAGAGGGAGGCAGTGATGGACAGAATACAGTTGTACCCAGAAATTTAATAAAGAATAAAAGGTCAGGTCTCCATTGTTATAAATTTTAGAAATGAATGGTGTATGAGTCTCTTGACTATTGCTATAACAAAATATCTGAGTCTAGGGACTTCATAAAGAAGTTACTTCGTATTCTCTTAGACAAAGTTCAAAGTCCAAGCCCTCTTGGCCATCACAGCATATAAGACTGTATCATGACAGAAGCCTGTCTGAGAGGAAGGTCACATGCCCTGACAGGAAGCCAGGGGTATTTGAAGTCAGATGAGCACTTTGTTATAACCATCCACTCTCACAGACTGTATCCACAAGCTAAGCGAGGGCATGCCCATAATAACCTAACTACCTTCCCCTAGACCCCTCCATCCATCTTTTCATGGTTGCCCTCATCACATCTCCACATTACATGAGGGACAGCTTCAGCCCATGGGTGCTGAAACAGGGAGAATGACCACATTACCATTATGGAGTGAATTGGCTGAGTACTTCTGATCTCAGCTGGGCTCATGCATGCACTCCTGGGCAGCCATGGGGGTAGGGGGATCACATGTGGAGATCAGTTTGTATCTAAGATGTTCAGGTCAGGGTTAGGGGGTAGCCTGTGTGACCTGTCATTCTCCTGGAGGCTAGCTTGTGTTCCTTCCCAAGCTGATATCCTATTTTCCATATGCAAAGACTACTAAGGTATCCTAGTAAAAACATGGTACCCCAGTAAGCCATAGAATCCATGTAAAACTTTATCTTTTAGGAATGAGATGTCACTCCCATGACTGCTGGAGTGCTGGCATCCCCACAGACCTGCTGATCTCCAGGAACTTCCCTCTGCAGGGGCCATCACTACTCAATGATGAGTTTATGCAGCATGCAACGCATTTCTTCTTGCTCCAATGTGGAGACATCCTTCGAAGCCCCCCAAAAATCTACAGAGGACCCTGCGACAGATGCACATGTGTGTATTGCTCTGACCTGTTGGTGCTCTAACCAACTGCCTGGCAAAAAGCAACTTGAGAAAGAGTATTTGGCTCACGGTTTGAAGGACCCAGCCCGTCGTGGCAGAGGAGGCAGTGTATGTACACAGGAGATGGAAGTGACTGGTCACATTGCTTCTGCAGTCAGGAAGCAGAAAGCAGGGAAGTGGGACCAAGTTATAAAACCAAGACTTTCTCCCATAGTGACCTGCTTCCTCCAGCTTGATTTCTACTGCCTACAGACTTCACAGCCTTCCAAATTAGAACCATTGGCTGGAGATGCATGAGCCTGAAGGGAATGTTGCACCCCCAAACCATAGTATCATAACACAAAAGTATCTCTTTAAAAAAAAAGTTATTATATTCATTTGTGTGTATGCATGAAGACATATGAAAGTCACATGACAACTTAGTCTTTTCTCTCCTTCTACCTTGTGGGTCCTGGGAATCAAACTTGGGTCCTCACGCTTGGCAGCAGGATCCCATTACCTACAGAGTTATCTTTCCAGCCCATATACAATTGTATTTTGCAAATAGCAATTTGGCATAAAAACACATGCTTTTGGGTTCCTTGGACCAACCCACCAAACCTGCCTACTCCCCTGGTGAACTGAAGGAGTAGCTTCTAAACTCTGTCCTTAAGACTAAGCATTCTAGTAGGCGGTGAGTCTGACAGACCTTCCCCAACAGTAGACACTGTGGTCTTGGCAGGCTGAGAAATTTTCTACCACAGGAGGTTGGTCTGAGCTGTGTATGTAGGCAAGAGTTGATCTTAACACTCACCCTACCGCTGGGCTGTGGCTCTCACCTTGGTTGTTCCTAATCGGTTGGAAATGGTGGTCTCCTAACTAAACTTCCCTTCTGGGGCAGCCAAGCCCCCTCTATCTCTTTGAAGATTACAGGGTTTTACCGTGCCTTTAAAGTGAATTTTCCCTCTGCGTTTTATTATAATTAATGACCAGAAAACTCTTCTCTTTTCCTCCCTTTATCTCTTAAATATGTTTCTTTTCTCTTTAAAACTGCAGTATTTCTTTTAAAGCAGGATATAGATGTGCCTGTCCTGAGCAGGGCAGGCCTCGATTCATCTGTCAACTTGATTATGCAAAGGCTGCTTCGGCTGGCATCTGAGGTGGATTTCAAAGCCCTGATTCACGTGAGCTTCCAGGCCGACAACCCAGAGAGCAAGCGCCCAATCATCTGGCGCAGGCAGGGTCCCTCCACAGTCCTAAATGACTCAGGGGACTGTGGTGGATGCATGTGCGTGCTCTAACAACTGAAAAGACACATCTGCAATTGTTCAGGACTAGAAGTGCGAATTCATCATGAGAACATGTAAAGATGTAGGCAGAGACTTTTTCTTTTTTTTTTTTTTTTTTTTTTTTTTTTTTTTTGCAATAAGCCTTGGGTGGCCTTTGCTGCTTGCTCTGAAGTTAACCATTGTGTCCTGCACTCAGCAAGACAATGGCCAGGTGATTAAAGTTCGGGGCACAAATGTCAAGCAATGATTATAATATGAATGCCTGTGTGTACATGTGCATAGGAAACATTAAGAACATAGCATCTCCCAGTGCTCATGATACAGTGTAAGGTGTGTAGTAGTGGCTCAAACCTACCAGTGTTGGTCACATTACCCAGGTATGACAAACAAAGCTGTCTCCTGGCTTTCCCAAATGTCTTCAGGGTCTGCTTCATGGAGAGAGGCCCATAGAGGGATGTTGGAAACTTGACTTAGGATCACAGCTCCTTGATCCAGTTCTAACCAGAAGCTGAGTCCCTTCCCCAGGGACCAATCCTCAGGGGCTTTGTAGGCAAGGCACAGAACCCCATACACTTCACTCCTCCCAGGGGCCTCTGCTGGGTCTTCGCCATTTTCTGTAGACTGTTTTCTGTGAAAGCTCATAGTTGGATGCTCTGACAGTGATATTGAAGCTGTCATGAGATGTTGAACTGTAAGGAAGCATTTGGGGATGCATGGCATATATGTTTTACAAAAGTGGACCTTTGTGGGTCTTTGGTGCTAGAGGGAAATCTGTGTTGGTTTGATCCATTTGTGGTAGAAACAAAAGGGTCCTTGATGGTCCCCACACATCTGAGTACATAGGTATCTGCATTTGACAGAAACACATTGAGATGAAGACCCAAAGTTTCCAGCCTGGAAATTTTCAGTCACTCCATGCTAATTTTCTGTGCCTAGAACTGGGCTGTGTTGGGACAGGAAAGCTGAGGATAACCATGCAACACAAAGACTGATGCAAAGCCTATTTAATTGACTGAGAATTGAGGCCACATGGCTGGGAGCACACTGCATGGTTGTGACTAGGACCTTGTTAGAGAATACAGTTATACTCAACCCTCATTACTTCCTACAGAAATGAGCCTAGTTTTGTATCATGGCAAAGGGATGTGGACAGGAAATCCAAGTCTCGAGTGTGGTTAGTTGTGACATCATGTAGGTTAAAGGCCCAGTGTGGTTACTGAGGATTGAACTACATTCCCTGTAGTGTCTGAACAATGCTACCAGTAACTTGTTTTGGTTCCAATTACTGTTTTCAATTGTGTGATCAGTAATAACCATGAATCAAACCCCAAGTCAAATCCCCTTGCACCAGCTCAATGCTATTTCTCTAGTCTGATTATCACATTGTTTTATCTGTGGGTGGCCCACATCTCTCACATGTCCCCAAGCTCATCCAGGCGTCTTAAAAACCCTACCTGTGTCCTGTCTCTCTGAGCATGCTTGTTGACCTAGAGCCCAGTTCTAAGGGCTCAGAAAGGGCACTTAGGCAGCAAGGTCACTCCCACTGGTATATATCATTCTACCTTGGGTGAAATCAAGCCCAGACACTCAGAATGAATATATGCTGTGTAACTGTTACTTAATTATCATTGGAAATAACCTGGGTACCCATCAAGATGGGGATGATACTGAAGATAACCTAAATGTCCATGAAGAGGGTACGTCCACATTCTACCAATAGACAAAATAAATGAGGCAGATTATGTACAATCATAGAATAATTGTGTGTACTGTGTACAAGTTATGTTTGAAAGCTGAGATATGGTATGTAGAGAAAAACAGGAAATACCCAGAACAAGGCATGTCAGGCAAGGTCTGAGCCATGTCCATTTCTGGAAAGTTCCCCAGTTAAGTGGGGAAAATAAGACACCCAGTCTTGTCTTCTACCTGGAGTTTTAAAAGAATAGAGAGAGACTAGAAACTCTGAGAGAGAGAAATCAGAAGTCTCAGCTTTAGGTCTCAGGATGTTTCTTGAATCTTCTATCAAAAACTCAGTAGACTGCCTGGTCTGGAAGTCAGAAGCTGTCAGTGTCTTCCTGAGAATAAAAATGAAGCCTTGATGGATGTCTGCATCTCCTTCAGAGTGCCACATGACTAAGTTCTATGTCACTGAGAAAGCTCCCACACTAGACCTGAGGGTCATGTAGCAGCATCTGCCTTCCTAAACTCTGTTCCTGACATGAATAAATAATGATGGTTAAATCAGAAGCAGGCTGTACCCCTCACACCCAGAGAGCTCTCTCTAGCCCCTTCTGCATAGGCTTCTTAAACAAGTTTTATATTTGTGTGTGCCTACATTATGAGTGTAGTGGCCATGGAGGCCAGAAGAGGGCGCTACAGAACCCGAGGCTGGAGTTACAGGTGGTTGTGAGCTGCCTAGCATAAATGCTAGGAACCAAATCTGGTTCCTCTCCAAAAGCAATGTTCTCTTAGTTGCTGAGCCATCCCTTCAGCCACAAGGAGAGGGCTTTGGAGAGGCAGGTTAAGTGCCTGAATATAGGAGGCCCCATAGCCTGAATCCCCTCCCCACACTGCTCCCATCCACTCATCTGTGTTTCTAAATGCCCTGTTCATTACAAACCAGAGCAGCCTACACTTTGAGAATGAGAACTGCTCTTAACCCATAAACTGAAAAAGAGAAGGTATTTCAAGCCCAACCCTTAAAAGTATATATGCCTCTAGGAATGTGCATAAAGCCTAAGCCTCAGTTTCCCCACCTTAAGAGTTGGGGGTGTTAGTGCCTGAGGGTGGTACTGAGGGTTGAGGTAGGTGAATGTTTTAAACACCGAGAAACAGAGCTTGGCCCACCACCTCATACAACTTGATCCTACTGAATCCATGCTCAGGTCTTACATAGGGAGAATCTGAGTCCTTTTCTCAACAGAGAAAGCTAGCCAACTGCCTTCTGTGCCAGCCCAGCAGCTTGACTCTAGTCTGTGTCCAGACACCCAGTTTCACATTAAAGTACATGATTTGGTGGTAATTCGATTGCAAAATTGCGCTCTTGGCAGAAAAGCCACAACAACAGTATTCACCCATCTGAATGTTATCCATTGAGCTACCCAGCTACTAACATATCCCCAGGCTTCTAAAACTCAATTCATCCAGTGCTCCTTTGGCCCAAGAAAGCATTACAAAATTTCTTGGCATGCAGTATTATACAGTGGGTACCCAGGGGCTGAGGAGATGGCGACAGGGGGAGGGACTTGAGTTTGGATGTTCAGTACGCACTCAAGCCAGATGCAGCTGCTCATGCCCATCATCACTGAAGCCAAGAGAGAGGATCCCTTCAGACTTCCTGGCCAGCCCATCTTGCTGAATCAATGAGCTGAGTTCAGTAAGAGATCCCCAAAAATAAGGTGGACAGAGACTGAGAAAAATACCTAACATCAACCTCTAGTCTCTACAAGTATGTGGACACACCCTCACATAGACCACACACACATACATGCACACTCACATGGATGTACAAATGATAAAGGTAATCATTTTAAACTATTTGGTATACACATGTAATTTTGCCATTTACTAAAGATAGCGGATTTTATACTAATAAGATGGATGTTTTGTCATGCAAATCAAGTCATGGCCAAAACACTTGCTAGCACGGGAATTCCAGTTGATTTTGATTTTTACAGCCCTCTGTGCTGAGAAGCACCTCTCTGTAAATACAGAAGAAAGAATTGTACAAGTATGTGTAGAGCCATCCCAATACTGTTAGGAATTCTGTCCTTAACTGAAAGCCAAAATTGTTATTTCACAATTTTTAATAAAGCTCAGATCAGATTTTTCAGTTTCCAGTGAAGTGTTTTATTTTGTTTTGTTTTTAAATAAAATCCATGTATAAAAAGTCAGGCATCACAGTGCTGCACTTGCAGTCTCAGAGCTGGGAAGGCTGAGACAGGAGGGTGACATCATACACCATGCAAAATCCACACAGAATTCACATAATGCAGTCCAAGCAAGTTCTTCTAGAAACACCTTGGATTTTAGCTTTCGGCTAGTGTATGTTCAAACACCTCTCAGCATTGCTAACTTTTTCACATGCCTTGTGTTTTGGGGTTGTGACCTACAGTCTGATGGAGCCATGACCTGGCTGATTAGTTAAAATGGAATTCTACACAGTGCTTACCCAGCATGCTCCAAACCCTGGGTTCTATCCCCAGAACTGTGGGAATAACTCTGAAGATGGCATAAGCTTATAGACAGACAACTAAAAGCAGGAGAAGGCTGTCATTTCAGGACAAAGGGCCGTGTTTATCCCACATGATCCAGCTGGTATTTAGGATGAGGGGCCATGTTTACTCCATGTAACCCTAAGCCAACTGTCCAACGTTCAATACCAGTCATATCAGACTTGCTGTGCACTGCATATCATTTCATTGCATATATTAACCTCTCCAAACCTCAGTTTCCCCACCTGCAAACATGAGTGAGAACAATTAAGGGAAGACCTAGTACCTGGCTGGACTCTGGCATTGAGGGTCATGGTCCATCTCCCTCGATATCCCTCACCTCCATCTGTGTTCAGAAAGCCAAGGGTAGCAGAACACTGGAGCACTGTGGGAGCCTCAGGCAGAGATGGCCCTGTGTTTGTTATTCCTGCCCCATGCCCCAGAATGGGGGTGCCATCATCTGAGGGGGACATTGAGTAATAAGTGGAGAAAGGCTCGCTGTGGTACCCAAATAAACAAGCTGGTGACGGATGAGGGGAACCCCGTCTCTTTTCCCCAGCTGCTCTGCCAGCACCCTGCACACGTTTCTTACACGCGGGCGAATAAACACCAGCAGGACCCACTTCAAAAGGCTCCAAGGGCAACATAGAGAGGGCAGCTGCTGCTGCTGCTGATAGAAGCAGTGTGCCTTGGGGGGGCTGGGGGGCCTCTAGCAACAGACGGCCCCAAGACGCACAAATACATCAGTGTGACCTCCTCAAAGGCCCAGAGACTGAGAGCAGGAAAAATAAATAATTCCGTTATCTCTGATGAATTTTTGCCTTTGATCTCGCTCCTCTCCACCCTCTCCTCCATCGCTCTTTCTCCCCTCACCCCTTCCCCGATTTTTCTCTCCCCACTACCTTTTTTAAGCCTCTCCTCCTCGCCGCCATTTGATTTATGCCCTAAACAGCTCTGAGAGGCTGACGGCCCCTGATGAATTGGTGGAGTGGTTCTGTTCAGAGACCCTGTGCAGGCAGGCTTGGAATGGCGCAGGGGGAGGCAGGGACAGCGATTCCCTTCACAGAGGGGAAGTCTAGCTCAGGTAGGGGCTCTCTGTATAGACCCCCCACTCACTCACATGCATGTACCTGTGTGCACGTATGTCACCTGAAACTAGGGTGCTAGGGTCGCCTCTGGCTACTTGGCAGCTGCTTTTTTTTTTTTTTTTTTTTTTTTTTTTTTTTTTTTTTTTTTTTTTTTTTTTTTTTTTTTTTTTTTTTTTTTTTTTTTTTTTTTTT
>PVIH01010464.1:0-12406 GCA_004025045.1 Sigmodon hispidus | reverse complement strand
CTCGTTCAGGCATAGCCAGACTTCCTGAGTTCAAGTTCAGCTCCAGGACTCGCCAGCTCCGTGACCTCAGCTGAAGCAATCTAGCTCCCTTGTGCCTCAGTTTTCTCAGATCTAAACCAGCACAATCAAGTCTGGATCAGATGATCAATCAAATGAGGTGATGTTGAAAGCAATTTACAGCCACCGTGTATCAGACAATAAGGCAGAAAAAAGAAAAGTTAACACAGAGGTAGCTAACAAACCTATATAAACTAGCTAGAGATTTCAGAGAAAACTGGCCATACTGGGCCTGAAAGGCATATGCAAAGGTCTTAGGGCTGAAACATTCAAGGAATGAAAGCTGCTACCAGAAAGCCTGATTCCAGGGTTCCAGAGAACAAGGAGAAAACTGCTGGCAAAGCCTTGGCGGACAGGACTTGGGCTTTTGTCTGTGTCTCAATGGCAATGGGAGCTGCTGAGGACTTAGTGCCAGAGTGAATAAGATGTTTAGAAAACCAACATGGAGCCTGGGATATAGCTCAGTTGACATGTTTGCTTGGCATACTAGAAACCCTAGGCTCCATCTGCAACTCTGAAAATCAGGCATGGTGATCTAGGCCTGTAACCTCAACACTTGGGAGAAAGAGGATCCAGTGTCCAAGATCATCCTCAGATACACAGAGAGTTCAAAGTGGTTGAGATAAGAGTGGTGTACAAGCGTTAAGACCTGAATTCAAATCCCTAGCACTCATGTGAAAAACTAGGTGTGACCCATTGCTGGAGGGGGCAGTGCAGGAGGTTGCTGGCTGCTAGGGTCAACACAGAGCATGTCCTCTTTGGGCCTCCATGAATGTAAACACACACACACACACACACACACACACACACACTAAATAAATAAATGATGTGGCTAGTACTCGGGAAAGGGCCTTGATAGCTGGTGCCATTCAGAGGAAGGTAGCAGAGGTGAGCATGGCTCCTCCTTGCTCTCCACACAGACACCAAGGAGAAGTTAGAGAAAACTGACACATGACTGGATATGACCGATGAAATCCTACCTGGACTCTTTCAAGTTCACAAGCATCCCATGGTGGGGGTACCACCAAGTGCGATGGAGACGATGGCCAACCTTTTGACATTTTGATTTGCCAAGTGACAAATGGAGCCACCAGAGAGCCTAAGTTCACCCTGTGTGCCTAAGCGTGGAAAACAGAAGCCAGGGCTGACAGAAGTAGAGAGTCCAAGTGGGCAGCCAGAGCTGTGGGAACTATGTCTAAATCCTGTCTCCTGACAGTCACAGGATTCAAGGGCGAGTCCTCCCTGCATGCTGTGAATTTGTTTTGTGCAGAAGTTCACATGGAGGCCTGAAGCTGATACTGGGTGTCTTCCTCAGTCCCTCTCTGTCCCCATCTTGTCTCTACCTCCTTGTCACAGATTACAGGTGTCCACACCACCATGCTGGCCTCTTAGATGGGGCTTGAACTTATGTCCTCTTTCTTGGACAGCCAGAAGTTTATACCTACTGAGCCATCTCCCAGCCCACACTGGTGTAATGTTCCAAGTCCTCATTGACCTCCACAGCAAGACATTTGATTCTTATAAAGTGTGAACTTGTTTGGCTTTTGTTGTTTCTTCAAAGCTCCCCCAAGTGACTTTAATATACAATAAAGTGTAGGGATAAGTATGATTAAAATGCATGAGTGTGCCAGACTTTAGGCAGACAGACCATCTACAGCAACTTTGCCTCCATGACCTCATGGGATGTGTTTCTCACCCCTACCAGGAGAAAAATAACAGGTTCAATGACCTATTCCAGAAGCAGCAGGTCAATGTGTGGATCAGTGTATGGAGCAGAGCCGTCAGACCCCAGACCACTGCTGTGTTACCCAACTTCTGAGGCTAAGGGGCGGGGAGAGCAAAGCTCAGCATGGACTCAAAAGCCACCGTGTTGTCAAATCCTTCCAGGGAGGAAGAGAAGGGTCAGCAGAGGTGAGAGGTCCCAGAGAAAGCCTTTGCCTCAGAAGAAGCTAAGCCACTTCTGTCTTCTCCTGGACCCCCCCAGTGGTGGCCAGAATCATAGTAGGTAGTTGTCCGGGCATTCAATAAGCAATTGTGTACGTTTTATCTAAATAACATCTTGATAGCTCCTGCCTAAATTCTGTGCTCTAGTATATCGGGGCTGCTGAAGCCTTGTCTCTATCCTCTGGCTGGACTAGGATTCAACTGGTTACTTTGTTTCCCTGGGTTAATTCTTATGGGTTTTTACAATGTTGCATTCTTAGGTCACAATGTATCCTTCCCCTTAAATGGGCTAGCTTCTTGCTGAACAAAGCTGCTACCTATATCACAGTGCTATCGTAAGTATTCCTGGTACTCCACGTGGTTGAGCCAACTTGGCTCTGGTGGGATGCACCTGGTATGGAGGCATACCCCTAGGCGTGGCTGTGTAAACCCATGCACACTCCTTCTCTTAAAAAGAGACACCCATCTCCTTCTGTCTTGCTTCTGTTTCTGTACCTGCCTGGGAATTCTCTTAAACCGTTGTGTTGCCTTGGTAGTGTGTATCTCTTCTTACTCACGAAACCAACAGCTATAGATAAAGATGCTTTAATGTTGATTTCTGTGCATGAACTTTAGTATGATCTGCATTCTCCCAATGGCAGTGAGGATTCCTCAGATGCCATGCTATGTCTATGGGTCTGTGGCTGTGGCCTGTTTCTTCCTCTGGGAAGTGCTCTGAGGGTTGCCCTTGCATGCCAGGATTACTGAAGGGCCACCATACCCACTCAACTTTGTCTATGGGTTCTGGGAACTCTGAGCTCTTACTTGAAAGTACTTTTCCTGCTGAGTCATTCCCCAGCCCCTCAGCTCTAAATACTTCTGACAGCACAGTTTTGTACCATCTATTACTCTAGACCAGTAGTTCTCAGCTTTCCTGATGCTGCAGTTCTTTAATAAAGTTCCTCATGTAGTGAGCTCCAACCAAAGTTATTTTTGTTGCTACCTTAGAACTGTAATTTTACTACTGTTATGAATCGTAATGTAAATATCTGATATGCAGATAGTCTTAGGTTAACACCTGTGGAAAAGTTGTTTGACCCACAGGTTGAGAATTACTGTTCTAGATCATTCTGAGGTTCTCCTGCACAAAATACACAGGGAGAGGTGGCACTTGAAGAGCTTATGTTTAGGAATGAGATGTGTGTGGTTCAAAAGGGGGCCTGCATGTGTCCTTTGACAAGCTTGCTATGAGCCTCAGCTTCCTCTTCTCTGAATGTGAACATTACAATGCAGAACTGTTGGAATCATGATAACAGACAATTAAATTAGCTCATGGCTCTTGGTAGACTCTCAGCTGTGATATAGGGCTTTTAGACTACATGGTGGGCCATTACATGTACACACACACACACAATTTATGAAAAAGAAAAGATCTTTCAAAGAAAATTTGCTTCCAGTAGATACGGTGTAAGGTTTGAGACATTTTTATTTTGTATGACTCAGAAATCCACCCACAGCTTGAGTTTCAACAGGAAAAATGTGCATAATTGTGAAGGCATTCACATGTGAGCATGTTGGGAGCATTTGTGTGTGTTTACGTGGGCATGTGAGGCTGTTTGGGAGTATATTCACATGAATACTTGCATACTTAGAGGGGGTGTAGCCAAGGGCTGACAGGAGCAGTCCAAAGCTACTGGAGGAAAACATGAACTGTCCCCACCACAGCCTCCTTGGTATCCATACTTCCTGCTAGCCTATCTCACAGAATAAAATTGTAAGTGGATAGTATCCCACATGTAGAAAAAATAAACCCAAAGAGATAGAGAAAGTAAAATAGGTAACAGCATTCCTGTGAAGCAAGTTCCTCAGTCAGGTAAGTCCCCGTCCACCCTGCCCTTGCTTCTCAATGCAGATGGCACTAAACTGGTCACACTTGCAGGCTGTATGGGAATAAAAAGCAAACACCGTGTCTGCCCACCCCATGCCACCTGCCTCAGGAACATTGATTGGCACTCACTAATGCCAATAGGATATTTTCCATCCTCCTTGCTGTCAGATTTTATGTGACCCCAAAATTAAGAATCTTGCATAGATGGAGACTCTATCATGCAGCTATAGCCAAGATTTCATTTATGCCAGGGTGAGATTTTCATGTTATGGCTATTTGGGGGTTCCTTCCCATGCTTCCTAAGTAAAACCAGGAAGTTCATTTCTTGACCAAGTTGATGACATCAATGAAATTCTATTTTTGTCCATGTGTACCCCACGTAAGGTACATAGCTGGCTTTCACACCTTCCCAGAAAAAGTTCAGAGTGATGTTTATTGAAAAAGCAAATAATGTTGAACATAGTGCTGGCATTAAAGGAATGTGGTACTAAGGAGACTGGGACAGGTAGATCTGAGTTCAAAGACAGTCTACATAGAGTTCCAGGTCAGCCAGGACCACATAGACATTGTGGGGGGGGAGGAAGGAAAAGAAAAACAGTATGGTGACATACACCTGTAATCCCAGCACTTGGAATTTGGATGCAAAAGTATCAGGTGTTCAAGACTATACTAAGCTATGAGTCTGAGGCAAGTCATGGCTAAATATAACAGCTATTTATCTATAATAACCATATACTGAGACTACATATCTAGAATAACAATAACCAAATGCTGTGCACATGGTTCACAAGGTTGAAGGCTAGTTCCTCTCACAACTGGATCCTAGACATGCCTAATGTTGTAAGTTTTTCTCTCCTGTCCAATAACAGTGTCATTCATCAGTTGATGAGATTAAATAACTTCTCTCTCTCTCTCTCTCTCTCTCTCTCTCTCTCACACACACACACACACACACACACACACACACACACCCCTAAGCATCTCATATGCCAGGCAATGGTTAGTATTAGCCACTAGACTTATGTACTTACGGTGTCCTTTCTGTCCCTGTGCCAATTTGAAGGGAAGACAATGAATGCATGCGCACACATGCACACACATGCACATTTGAGCACATGGTTACCATGATGACCAGATGGGCTTCATATATCTCACCTATTGCTCCATAGGCAGACCTGAGTCCAGAGCTGGGTTTAATGACTCCAAATAGGGTCTGACTTTGGGCAGTGACTTGTCTCTGCATGCCCCAGTTTCCCCATATGTGTGTTGCTGTGCTCTATGCACATAGCATATCTGTAAACACAAGGTGTACTTATATATGAAGGACCTTACAGAAGGAACTCAAACCAGTTTCCAGAGGAATGAGCATGATGGTATAAGCATGGTGGGCTTGCCATTCTCCCTTGGGAATAACTGCTGTCCACTCCCACCCCATTTCCTACCAACCTTCCTCTCTCACTGGGTCTCATGATTGGGGGGCGGGGGAGTCTCTACTTGAAAAAGCACCAGCCCATCTGTTTGAGAGACTCGGGGAATAGTGCCAAATAGCATCCATCCCCTGCTGGGGCCTCACAGCTTCTGATAAGTGGGTCTAGAGAGAGGTGAATTCTGAAAATTAAACAAAACCTGGTGTCTTTGAAAGGTCACCCAGCTCTGAAGTTGGCTGTGCCGTCAGTGACAAGCAGCAGGGTGAGCCAGGAGGAGAGGATGTCGGGGACAGATGAGAAAGAAAAGGGTGGACAAAGGGGCAGGAAGGCCTCAGGTGTCACCCGGTTTGGTATGGAGTCCCTCGGCCTATAAAGGAACCTCTTGTGAAACGTGGCAGTTCATAAGCATCTGTTGGAACAATCAACCTCCAAAGCACCAAGTTGGAAGGATTTTGTTCCTCAAAGAAAATGCCACTTCCTGTGGAGAGCAAGTACTTCCTGCCTGCCCAGCAGCAGACAAGAATGTGGTCCCTGGAAGCAGCAGCTCACCTCTTAGGGCAACAAAAAAGAGGGGCACTCTGAGACTCTGCTGTGCTCACAGGGAGATCTGCAGACCAGCCACTTCTAGAAGAGTCCATGGTGGAAGACCATGAACAGGGCAATGTAGTCTTGGGATGTTATCTACCACCATTGGGCGGGGGGGTGGGGGGACATTCCATGGACTCTGCTGTACCTGGGAGTATAAAGTAGGCAATAAAATCAAAAGAAGGAAGCCCTACTGAAGACACCACATCGTTGGTTATGTGACCAGAGCCACCAAGTGACACCCAGGACTTATTTTACCTGGTCCTTCGATCATCTCTGTGCCTTCATCATCTTCAATTGGCATATGACAAAACAAAGGCAGCAGGTCCCCACCTCCGGAACTTGGCACTCTGTAACCTCAGCCTGTGTTCCTAGTTACGCCGGACATTCTACTTCCCCCATCACTCAGCCCTTTCAGTTGTGCTCCATATTAAAGGATCCTCATTCCTCCTCCTCCTCCTCCTCCTCTACCTCCACCCACCCGCGACTGGAAGAAAAGGCAATGAACATGTCTTCCCTCTGCAGACTAGACACTAGGAGAAACCTCAAGGTCCAGTGTCATCTCGCCTCACCACAGTCATAGAGTGAGTGCTGCAGTAATATTTTATATTTAATAACATTGGCCTGGAATATCAGAGGACAGAGTCATTTCTCCAGCCTTTTGTTTGTTTTGAGATAGGTGGGTTTTTGTTTTTTGTTTTTTGTTCTAGAACTTGCTTTGTAGACCAGGCTGGCCTTGAACTCAGAGATCCTTCCTGACTTTTTCCTCTCAAGTCTGAGAAAAATGGCATGCACCACCTCTGCCTGGCTCATCACTTCTACAGAATACCACACTGTCTCCTTAAATACCTTTTTAGTCCAGTTGTTTCACTTCTGGGTTCAACTCATAATTCTAGAGTTAGGATTAAAGGTGTGAGCTACTATTTGGTAATTAGGCTTTGAACTCACAGAAACACAGATCTCGGTCTCTGAAGTAGTTATGGAGTTAAAGGTGTAGGTCGCCACTCTTTTTTCTTGGGCTGGGATGGGGGCCTTAGTCACCACTCTCTGACCCTCTTGGATTGACTGTGGGTGGATCTATTCTGATATTCCAGATTAATTTTTATTAAATACAAAATATATCAGCACACAGAGTTTCCCAATGTCTTCTTCACAGATGGCTCAGCACCTGACACCAAGCCTGACCATCTGAGCTTATGGGATGGAGATGTGTAACTGCTGCTGGTCCTGGTCAAGAGGACTCACCAGCAGACTAAGAAGAGCAGAGCATCTTTTGATGAGAGGCCTGAGTCGTCCCAGTGCTGGAATCTCAAGTTAGCCATTATATGAGATCAGACAAGACACTTGTCTGTGAAGAGGCCCAATGACCATGACCCCCTGGCAGGTTGCTGTGAAGTCTGGAGATGACCCATTCAGCTAAAAGACACTGGATAACTTAGAAGCAAGGGTGCTACCACCATCTACTGTGTTGAGGTCTGTAGTGAGACAATACAATAAACAAGAGTATGGAGCGGAGGGCCATGAACCCATATCCCTTCAAGAGCACAGCAGCAATGTTAAAAAGACCTCACATTCATCTCTGCCTCCTAAAGTCCCACTACTTCCCAATAGCATCCCCTAGAGATGGAGCCTCCAACACACATGCCTATGAAAGACATTTAAGATCAGGCTATAGGGCTAGAGCAAAAATACAGAAGTTAAGAACATTGTTTGCTTCTCCAAAAAAAGACAGGAATTCAGATCCCAGACCCCATGTTACAAAGGCTCAAAACAGCCTGTACCTGCGACTCCAGAAGATTCCACACATGTACAAATCTTTTTAAAAATAAAAATGAACTATGAAGCCATTTACCATCATCCACCACACAATTTCAGGATTAAGAGTGTTAGTATGAGAACCAGATGGACCAAGAATCAGCCTGCTCTTATCAGTTGTTAGCCCTGGAGGACAAGACCTGCCCAAGTTCAGTTTGTCTAACTCAAAGATGTCCATGCCTAGCTCATAGAACCTGCTTAAGAGCTAGATGAGTTGAGTATTTGAGTTCAGAGCTTCATGACTGGCACACTGTGAGTCTCCAGATAATTCTTGTACATCTTCTGCTTGTGTGTGTCTGAGTCAGGGTTTCATGCATTTTGGACCAAGTCTTCTTGAAGTCCTGGATAGCAACCCAACTTGGACGACAGAGCTGCTGTCTCACTAGAGGGCACCAGGTGGATTTATTTTGGAGTTGAGTGTAATAAAGGCAAACTTGTTTTTCCAGCAAAGGTCAGATGGGTGGGCTTGTAGATCCTGAGGGTTGATTCCAAAGTACAGGGCCTCCTAACTGATGTGAATATGCGGGGACCCTCTGGACTCTCCCAGGTCATCCTTGAGGGACTTTTCAAAATAGGGGGCTCTTCACCCCATGATCATGCTAGTTGCTTGAGTAAAAACAGTCCTTTGCCTCTGGCAGTTGTCAAGAGGTCCTGTGGCTTCTAAGATACACAGGTCAAAGTGTGCTGGCTGTCACTTCTTCACCTTTGACCAAGCTTAAGTATGAAGTGTGTCACCTATTTTGGAACAACTGTCAGTCAATTGCCTGCACCACAGATAAAGCAAATATGGGATGATTTCAAGCTTGAAATGTGAATAAGTGAAGTTTGACTGATTCATAGCCCTCCCCGTGACAACTAAATCTATTCTAAACCCAGATACTATTGATCATTCTTCTATATCTAAGGATCATTCTTCTAATGAGAAATCAAGGACTAAGGGCCAGTGTGATGGTTCAGTGGGTAAAGTGCTTAAGGCCAAGCCTGAAGACTTAAATTTGATCACTTGGATTGATCCACATTGTAGAAGAAAACTGACTCCCACATCCTCTGAATGCCACACAAATGCACAAAAGTAAACACATTAAATATAAAATAGTGGTTAAGATCATATGAAAATAAGAATATGTCTGTCTGTCTGAAGTGATCTGAGACTCTAACAAGGCAAACGTCTTGACTAAGTCCCTGACTTATTATATGTAAGATATTACAGCAGAAAGAGTCAGGAGGTCACAGACTGACTCGGATTCACATCCTTCAACTAGCCAGGTCATCAGAAGCCTTTCTTAATTTTATCACATGTAAAATGGGGGTGACACTTTCTCATTTAATACTTAGGGAGAAATCATAGAAGCTTAAGAATGATTTCATAATATCAATTCTTACCCAAGTGTGAACCTGTGGGGTTACTTAGAAAGCAGCAACAGGTCACTTTGTCATTGTTCTCACTTCTGAGACTGTCCCTTTCACCAACCAACCTACCAGCCCATGGGCATCCATTTTGCCAAACTGACCCTGATTCTTACAGTTGGAGAGCACTGTAACCCATTCTTCCTATTTGGAGAAATCCTTTGGCTTCCAGTGAGTTCTGCAAAAGGACTTCCTCCCATCTGTCTCCATATCACTGGTTCCCATAGAGATGAACTGTGTGTTCCCTGCCCTTTACCACTGGCTCTCCAGCTCTGTGTCCTCAGAACATAAAGACCTAGAGGAAGTGATCTCTGTCTTGCCTGTCCACCCCTCCCCATGAACTGCTTTGGAGAAATAAGCCTCTTCTGCCCTGGGCTGTGACTCCCTTATCTGTCCCTCAGGGGTAGAACACAGCTCCCACCCCTCCCCCTGGCTGGGTCTGACAAGCCCATTCATTCGCACTCTTCCAAAGCATTGTCCACTTTGGGAAGGGTGGCAGGACCCAAGAGCACTCACTTCCTTTGACAAATGCCAGTGTTGACAACTGGACACCATTTCACAAACCCTGTCCCCTCCTGCTGCCCCGGGGCAGGGGTGATGGGCAGAGCAGAGGGTACCAGGGGTAAGTCACTTCCCAAGGCCAGCAGTGGGTGAATATGTGCCTGTAGGAGAGAGCAGTGGCCTGCAGAGTTTCTGACTGTGGTGCCAGTTCCTGGCTGTGCCCCTCAGCACAGGCAAACAGCCTCTCCAAACTCCATCTTTCTCTCCTACAAAATAGAAACCATTCTCTTGTTACCCTGATGAGCAGTTGCCTTTCAAGCTGAGCCCTGTGCTCTGGTCCAATCAGCATGCTGCTTAAGGACTGACTCCCCTGCATCAGGACCACATAAACCTGCACCTGACTTGTATCCAGAGGTATCGACAGGGGTCTGGGTCTGAGTCTCACCTGAAAACTTGACCAAGGTTGAGGGTCTTCTCCTATACTTCTGAAATGAGCAGCAGAACTCAGTCTCTTGCAGACTCAAGAACACAGAGCCCCCCTTCTTTGGCAGCTGTTCAGCATGGTCAATTGACCCCTCCCTCCTTATGAGAAGAGCCCCTGTGATTTGCTTCTGGCCAATGGCATGTGGCTGCCCCTTTTTTATCAATACCTGGAAACAGACTATAGTCAAGTAAAGGGTGTGGTTCACTTGGCAGAGTCCCTTAGCATGCATGAAGTCCGTTCCATTCACAACACCACCTAAGCCAAGCATGGCCACACACTTCTGGAATTCCAATACTTGGGAGATGAGGATGGGAGAGAAGAAGTTCAAGGTCACCTTGGGCTACATAGTAAATTCAGGGCCAGCCTGGGCTACCTGAAATGCTGTCTCAAAAATCAAAGAAAAATAGTGAGGTTTACTCATTCAGTCATTTGATCATTTTTACCACAGGCGGTGGGACAGGGCTGGGAGATCAGAACCACTCATTCTGGCACCTTGCATCTCAGCCTTAGCGATAGCCCCATCCACCCCTGCATGTTCCCATCAGCCCCTTCTTTTCTTCTCCAAATCCAGGCATTCTCCTTTTCAGTTCACCAGTAGACAGGGAAAAAGTAGATGGTAGGTAAGCCAAAATGTTCTACAGAAAACCAAAAGGGCCTCCCTATTTCTTGATTATTGGTGCCCTGGATAAGGAGGCGTTGGGCAAGGCACCTCCCCATCACCATTGCCCTCATCCTCATCCTCAGAAGAGGAGTGATTTTACATGCTCTTTACTCCAGGGTGTAGCTATTGATCTGGAAAGAAATCACGGAAAATCAAACCACACAGATCCTCACAGGTGCCTTGAATAGGCAAATTCAGAGAAAGTGGACGAGTGGACAGAGGCAGGAACAGGTTACCAAGTGATGGAGTTCTGGAGGTGGGTGGCAATGGCTATGTGACCATGTTAATGTACTTGAGGCCACTGAACTTGTTTTTCTAGAGACAGGGGGGGGGGGAGACAGGGATGAACCCGTTCCTTGCACATGGCTGCCTTGGTTCCCTGCCACCCACAGCGTGGCGTCTTGGATGCTCAGCCCTTTGCTCCTTGCAGCTGTCCAGCAACCCTCGCTGCCCCAGCCCATTCATCACTCCGTCCCCACTCTCATCCATCTTCCCCAGGGCCTGCCTGCCCATCCGTCAGCCATGGCGACATGGGCCACCACTTGTCCACCTCCCCCAACCCACCCACTTATCTTTAGCCACCTGCTGCCACCTCTCTTCCCCTCCACGCCTTCCAAGACCCTCGCTAACCATCCTACAAATTTGGAGAGATGTTGACATGACTGTCCCCATGTCTGCACCCAGGCACATGGGGGCCCTAAGACGCACACAGTATAGTTGTGTGTAAGTCTTGTCCAGCTGTGGAGAATGATTCTGGAGGTCTGAGTAGGGCTTGGAATTTCGCATTTCTAACTATATTCAGCTACTGCTCCATGGACCACAGTTTGAGAAGTCACATTTGAGACACTGTCTAGCTACTGTTCTGATTCCAGCCCCCAAGGACTCCAGAGGCCTCTGAAAAAGGCTTTGCCACCACTGGGGCCCTCATATGAGCACTTACGGAGATGCCACAAAACAACCTGAGTGACTTCGGAACGTGGACTGATGTCCTTCATCTCACTACGTGCTGTTCGTCTTGGAGAAAGATAGGAAATCCTAGTGGATGTTGAGAAAATCTTTTATGAAGTCATTGATGATGGTGTGTCACTGGGAAAATTAAAACCCCACAAGGCCTGGGGTGGAGCTCTATGAGGAGAGCAGTGGAGAGGTAGAGGCAAGAAGGTCAACAAGGTCATCTTTGGCTATGTAGCAAGTTCCGGGTCAGCCTGGGCTACATGAGACCCTGTCTGAGGAGGAGGAGGAGGGGACCCGACTGTGTAAGTGGATAATCTTCAAAGGATGCTTGACTTCTTCTCTTGCATTTCTAGAAACGGGAGAGAAGGGGAAACCCACTGCATTCATGTTTGAAGTCCGAGAATGTGCTGCACTGCTACCCGACATTTGCCCTGCGTCTCTCCATCCCCCTTTCCTTCACCCCTACACCTGAAGCTCCATCGCTTTGTCCCCATCGAGAATCCTGCTCATCCCCTCATCCTTGAATGCCCCCTAGTGACCCACATCACCTCATCCCTGTACCTTCATCTCCCCAGAGCCTCACTTTCCTACACCTCACCCTCACGTCTCCTCATACACACAACCCCGTCCCTTCATTGCCCTATTTCCCTAATAATATCCTCACCCCTCCATCCCTCACCCCTCCATCCCTCACCCCTCCATCC
>PVIH01010463.1:46865-75310 GCA_004025045.1 Sigmodon hispidus | reverse complement strand
AAAAAAACTTTAAATAACTGTCCAAACAAACAATTATCATCTCTATCATTTTCTAAACTTTAAAAATTACTTACACTTCCTATTTATTTACATAATATTATATCCTTCTATAATCTTTAATATAATTAAAAATTTAATAATTATAAATATAGTTCTTTTTAATATAAAAAATTTATTAAGAAAAACTTTAAACTCACAATAGTAAGATAAATAATAAAATATTTTCTTTAATTTTATAAATACAAATAAACTAAATATAATAACTATAATTCCTATTTAAAAACTATTCTATATATAATTTTACTATATAAAAATTAAAACCTTCCTTTTTAATTAAACAAAAAATATAATAAAATATTTTCTATATAATATAATTAAAAAACTATTTAACCCATACAAAACACAATAAAAATAAATAAAAAATCAAAAACAACCAAATAAAAAAAATAAAATTTACCAATCACCATCCATCCCCAAAAAAACAACATATAAAAAAAACCAAATAAACCACAAACAATAACCACATAATAAAAAAATTAATAAAAATAAATTAAATTAAAATAAAAAACTAACTAATAATATACTTAAAATATAAACCAAACAATATTAAAATATATAAACATATAATTTCATTTCTTTT
The DNA here is from genome assembly GCA_004025045.1 of Sigmodon hispidus. Taxonomy (NCBI): domain Eukaryota; kingdom Metazoa; phylum Chordata; class Mammalia; order Rodentia; family Cricetidae; genus Sigmodon; species Sigmodon hispidus. Next base: position 74,670 of record PVIH01010463.1, on the reverse strand, counting down.
AAAAAACAAAAACCACAAACATACAAACCAAATTCCAAACAACAACCACCAAACACACACCAAATCACAAACCTCCAAACCCAAAACAAACCAAAAAACTTACTACAACAGCATTATTCATAACAGCAGAAACCTGGAAGCAATCTAGTTGCCCCTCAGCTGAGGAATGGATTAACAAACTGTGTTACATCTACCCAACGGAGTACTACTCAGCAGTAAGAAAACAACAATATTTTAAAATTTGCAGGCAAATGGATGGATTTGGAGAATATCCACCTGAGCAAGGTATCACAAACCAAGAAAGATAAGCAGGGGATGTACTCACTCATTAGTGGACTCTAAGCAAAAAAAGCAAAAAGCATAACATATCAAAGCTGCAAACCACAACCACTGAACATCTTGGGATCTGAAACACATTGGACTGGCTGGCACCTTGGATCCCACTCACTCTAGAGGTCTCACAAACCCAGAGGATGCCCTCACTCATTAGTGGACTTTAAGCAAAAACATTCTTTCTTCATCGAAAGATGATGGGTGAATAAAGTGATTTAAAACACACACACACACACACACACACACACACACACACACACAACCCAAACCAAACCATACCAAATCTTTGGTTTGACTGTAGAAGGGTTGCTTAGCAGAAATTTGTGGTGGCCATAGTGCATCTGTGGCCATTAGCTGTGACCTACTGTGCTTTCTTTATCTATAGCTGAGCTTAACCTGGCTTGAGAAGCTTTAGATTTTATCTTTTATGTTTCATGTATTTTAGAGAAAAAAGAAGTTTTATTGCTGTTTTTTGTTTTATCTATTCTGAATGTTTTCCTTTTTTATATAATGCTTGATATTGATTTTTTAAAAAAAATTAAAAATTAAGATACAAGAATCTTACAGATCAGCAAATATACTAGACACTTGTAGTAAGATATTTCTGGTTTGTACTTTCCAGCCTTGCCCCTGCTTTTGACAGCAGTCTAGCAGTCGGGCTGTCCCAGAGAAACACATAGACACTTATGTTAATTTTACTTTGCTTGCTAATTGACCTGGGGCCCAGACATATAATGTGATAACTCCTTCACCTTCATTCAACTTATGATTCTAGTTGAGCTGTGCTGCTCCATAACTTTCCTCAGAAGCATTTCACCTTCCTTTCTCTGCATCTGGTGGCATCTCTGTGTCATGTCTGCTCTGCTTTGAGATGTTCTCATAGGTTTCTTATGCTGGGATCCCTGCCCGCATTTCCTGTTTGCCTCTGGCCAATCATCCAATATTAAACCAGTAGGAGTGATAACTATTTACAATGTACCATAATCCCACTAAAGATGCCCAAAATATCTTCTCACCACATAATATTTAAGTCAGTAAAGGCACAAAACAGAGAAAAGTACTAACAGCTGCAAAAGAAAATTTACCTGTAGATGCAGCCCCATTAGAATAACAACCAACTATTCAGTGGAAATAATGAAAACAAGAAGGTCCTGGTCAGAAGTTATACAGACACTAAAAGAGCATGGTTGCAAACCTTGACTACTACACCCAGCAAAACTATCAATTATCATAAATGAAGTAATAAGATATTTTACAACAAAATCAGATTTATTTATTTTTGCTGCAATACACAACAGTTTATTATTATTATTATTATCATTATTACTTTTTCTTCAGTTTTAGTGGCAAAATAAAATAGAGCTGAACATCAATACATTTTGTGTAACAAAACCAGCCTTTAATATGAAACTGATAGTCCATGAACAGTTTAAGATCTCAGAATAGTCTCCCTATTTCAAAGACATGCTTTCTTGTGGTCCATGAGAAGTTGGCACAGAAGAGATGGTGTTTGGTGACAAGAGTGAAGAATGGGAGGCTCCCCTCAGATCTGAGTCAGCTGATGCTACAAACTGGAAGGGAGGATGCTTTCCATAACAAAGTTCAAGGGAGCAAACAAAGTGCTGAGGAACCCAAAACCAGATTTAAACAATGCTTTCTCAGAAATCTGGCCCTACAGAAAACACTAAAGAGAAAACTTGAACCTACAGACACCAGATACACCCATAAAACCACAAACAATCAATAATCCAACAGAAAAAAAACCCAAAATATGGAAATACATACAGGCTACCAACAAAAATAGCAATTATTGGTCATTAATATCCATTAGTATCAATAGACTCAAATTACCTATAAAAAGACACACCCTAACACAATGGATACATAAACAGAAACAATCTTTCTGCTGCATACAAAAAAACACACCTCAACATCAAAGACAGATTCCTGCTCAGAGAAAAGAGTTGGGAAAACACTTTTCAATTTAATTGTCTAAAAGTCAAGCTAGTGTACCCATCCTAATATCTAACAAAATAGATTTCAAACTAAAATCAATCAAAGGGCCCAGGATGGACATTAATTATACATTTCAGGAAAAAAAAAATCAGAAAGGTGAAGTCTCAATCCTGAATATTTATGTTTCCAATAAAAGGACACCTACATATGTAAAAGAAACAGGACTAAAGCTTAAACCTCACATCAAACCAAACAACCTAATTGTGTGAGACTTCAATATGCCACTTTCACCTTTGGATTGGTCAACCAGACAGAAATTCAACAGAGAAATAAGGGATCTAGCAGATGTTATGAACCAAATGGACTTAATAGGTATATACAGAACCTTCCACCTAAATACAAATGAACATACATATTTCTTAGCATCCCATGGAACTTTCTCTAATATTAAACACATTACTCCATAATAAAGCAAATATCAAAGATACAAAAAATGGGAATAACTCCTTGTATCATATCAGACCACCATCATCAAAATTAGAGTTTAACAACAACAAAAAAATTACAGAGAGCCTACAAAATCATGGAATCTGAACATCTCTCAATTGTGCCAGTTCTAGGTCAAGGATAGAGATAAGGAAGAAATCAAAGACTTCCTAGAATTTAATGAAAATGAATCCACAACATACACAAATATATAGGACACAAATATATAGGACACAATGAAAGCAGTGTTAAGAGGAAAACTCATTGCACTAGATGCCTATATGAAAACCCTAGAGAAAAGTCACACAAGAGAAAAGATTCTATGGGTTTTTAACAGGAGGATATGACAAAGAGGTACAAAGTCACAAATGATCCATTCTGATATGTTTCTGCTTATTATGTTTGTAGATGTAGGCCTAGATTCTTTGGCTTCCTCAAATATTTGTTGTGATAAGATGTGATGGCCTAAATAGTTCTTTAAATAGCTTATTTTATTGAAGTAATTTTATAAATAAATTTTGAAACTCTGAGATACTAGATTGTAAATAAATATGTATTTTATAACAATAAAGTATCTTCCAATTTAACTTCCATGGTGAATTTTTTATGTATCCTCATATTGATTATATTAATTTATAATTTTTAATAAAAAAAGTCGATGACAAAGCTAAAATCAAGGAACATTCCTCTAAGACCTAATTAGTGTGGTACATCTGCATTAGTTCCGATTGGAAGTTCATTGTTTGATGCAGTGTGAGGGGGCTGGAGGGATGTTTTCAGCAGTTTGAAAAACACTGCTCTTGTAGAGGTCTTTCACTAAATTCCCAGTACCATACAATAGCACACTTTCATCTGTAAACCTTATTTCCAGGGATTTTATGATGCCTGAATCTGGACTCTGACTGTATAGACTATGCTTACAGATTCATGCAAGTATTCATATGGATACAATACAATTAAATAGATGTAATTTTACCCCTGTACTTATGACAATAACCATGCAGAAAAGCAGGTGATTTATTCCAACTGTACCTCTATTAGCGTTAACAATATATTGAGACTCAAAATATCTGAGGAGAAAGAGGTTTAGGGGTCATGGGCCCTGCAATATTCAAAAATCAGCATGGCACAGAAGTTGAAAAAAATCATCATATAGCCACAGTCAAAGATACCCTACATGACAGAAGAAAATGAGATGCCTGAAGGAATCCTTTGATTTTTGGGTTGCCAGCCAAAGAGAAGCACCGAAGGCAACAGAGAGCAAGAAAAACTGATCTGTCAGTGACAAGAAAATCCCATAATATTTTCCCATTTGAAAATGGTTGAGAAGCTGAAAAAGAAAATTTTGATAGAAATATTTTTGCTAAGATTATTGCCAAGATAATTTACATCAAATATCAAAGAACTGGCAACCGACATTACCCTAGATAATAGTAGTAAGACAAAAGTTACTGAATGCTTATTATATCTGAGATACTGTATTGGGTGCTTTAACTGAATGTAGTACTCCTTAACAAACTCCATTAGACAGGCACTATTATTTCTTGTACTTCATGAATGACGAATCTGAGATGAAATTAAATGATGTAGATGTTTTGGTTACTTAAGCATAAAGGTGTAATTCAGTCACATTTTCTGATGCCAACGATTGCTTCCAGAATATTCTCACAATTCCATCATAATAATATTAAAATACAAAAATTCAAATTCTTATATTACCTGTTTAAGAAGATATTACTCTTTGTTCCAAGCATTTACTGGCCAAAATAAGAATTAAAAGAGATTTTTAGACAACCAACCAGGGGCTGGAGAGATGGCTCAGCGGTTAAGAGCGCCGTCTGCTCTTCCAGAGGACCCGGGTTCGATTGCCAGCACCCACATAGCAGCTAACAACTGTCTGTAGTTCCAGTTCCAGGCAAACACCAAGGCAAATAAATAAGTAATAAATAAATAAAGTTTAAAAAAAAAAGAGAGACAACCAACCAATGGATACTCCATATCTTTGCTGAAGGATATCACTAAATTTTGGTATTCTCTATAGAATACAATATGCCCTGCAAGTTTATTTTTCATTATCTGTTTTAATTTTAAGTCACAAGAATTGGAAATCCTATTAACACGTTTTTTTTTTTCCTTCAAAGATACTCTAAGGAGCAGTAAATTTATTTTAAAAATTTATTTTAAAAAGTTCTTGCATGTTTTAAGATTTATAAGCAATCAATGAAATAATGAATTTCTTGGCCATTATGTGCTTGATCAATTCTTCTAAAAGGTGGAATTTTTAACAATACAGTGAATGATTTCTCTATAGTTCTTCTAGAATGCAAATATCTATACAAAATTGAATAATTATGTCCTGTCAAGAGTTCAAGCTAAAAATTGTTATACCTCAAATTTACAGTTTAATAAAAAACAGACAATAAACACAACAGTGATTAGCTTTCTTTTTTTCATGCTTTATTTTGGTATCTTTCTAATGATAGCGTGTAGATGAATTTATTTGCTGACTGTAATGAATTTCATATATTTGTATTTACCTGAGTTAGTTTTATTATACCATTTTGCTTTTTATTAAATGTGTATCATAATTTAACCTGACTCCCCTTTAAAAAGCTATTTTATATTTTTCAAGAATTTATAATTAGAAAGAGTAAATATTTAGGTCATTGTTAGGCACACTCAGAATAGCTTTATCTTGCCACCAAGTGGTAGCTTTCAAATTGCATTGCATAGTTCTATTGTGTTTCCACAACTATCTTTCCTACCATTTTTAGTTTACTTAAAAAAAAATACTTAAGCAGGCGTTGTACTCACTCGTTAGTGGGCTTTAAATAAAAAGCAAAGCACACCCAAGCTGCAAACCACAACCACTGAACAGCATGGGATCTGAAGCACCTTGGACTGGCACTTGGAGCCCATTCCTTCTAGAGGAACACCTAACCCAGTCTTGATATTGGGATGAGGAAATTGGACTTGCCTGGAGTGGATGCTGAACTAAGTCACCTTGGGATCTTGGGACCTCATGTCCTTGCTGCGAAGGAGATAAGGAGATGGGGAGAAAAGAGAGTGACTTTGAGGGACAGAAGGGGAAAGGGAGTTTGAACAGAGGATACATGGATAAAAAAAATGAAACTTTATTCAAAAATTAAAAAAATACTTTTAAATCAGTTGAAAGTTTGATTTTAAATATAAATGCATTCATATTTTAAAGTTATTTTTCCTTACAATAAACTAACTTGACATTTATGCTTCCTAATTTGTGGGATTACTCCAAGACTGTTTCAAGTTCCTGAGTGCTGGACTATGCCACAAGAGGAGTGGTTTCATTAAATATAAATGTCTCAAATCAACCTGAAGTATTTAAGTATATGTACTCAAGAATGGAGTTAAGAATATTGGCTCTGAATAGATTTGGTTGAATGTTCTCTGTATGCTGTAAATAAAGGAGCTGTTTTGGCCTAAGTGCAGCACCATAGAAGTGGGTGAGATTCAAAGGAGAGACAGGTAGAAGGAGGGTGGAGTTACGCAGTCTCCATCTGACCCTCGAAGAAGAGACATGTAAGAAATACAGGTGAGCCAAGGGCTGGGACACATGGCAGATAGATTAAAAGAAATGGGTTGAATTAATATGAAAGAACTAGCTAGTAATGTGCATGAGACACAGGCCAAACAGTATGAAGTTAATATAAGTGTCTGATTCATTTCTTTGGGGGACAAAAGCCTCCACAGGCCAGGTATGAACCTCTGACCCAAATGGGCCCAGGAAACCTCCTACAACAAATACATTGAAATTTTCTCATTTTATCAATTTTTAATTGTTAGGGGCTACTATTTTTCTGTACCTGCTTGGGCAGGTTAAATTCCTAAACCTCAATATCTTCTTTGAAACACTTAGGAGCAGATTTAATCAGATATTTTGTTACGTTGAAAATATGGTCCTCTTCTATAATACTTCAGAAAGCAGTAATTGCATAAAACCCCACAGAGGGAAAAGGATGGGAATATTCACAGAGAAAGAATGGCCATGTGAAGGTGGAAGCAGAGGGCTGCTGATTCAAGCCAAAGATGTTAGAGATTACCAGAGAACATCAGAGCCTTTCATAAAATGCTGGTAGAGACTGGATTTGTTTCTATGGCTTTTGGAGAGCCGCATACAAATAGTTTTTAACTATCTCCAGACTAGTAATTAAATACATTTCCTTTGTTTTAAAATAATTTCTTATTGCAATTGTAAGGCTTCCACCACATTCAAAAAAACAAACAAAAAAACAAAAACAAAAACAAAAACAAAACAAAACAAAAAAAATGTGATTCTTACTCTCAAGATTATAGTTTTTTCTTAGGTAACTAAGGAAAGAAATCTGGAACAGAGCTTAATATGATTAAGCTCTCCAAAAAAACACGTTTTCTGCAACTGACATTTTATATACTGTAATCTAGAGCTAAAATTCAACACACATTCAGAGACACTAATGTCAGGGTAGAGGTGAGAATAAACAAAGAGCAAAGCAAACCAGCTGTTATGGACTTCTGCTTGCACTAACTGGCTAAAGATAAAGGAAAAACAAACCTTTTCATCTTTGATTGCTAAACATTGTTTTGCCACCAGAAGACAGACTCCACCCTTAAGAGTTAGACTTCTGGGTCCCCACAGAGGCTGACATAGGAGCACTAGCTTTCCTGATTACAATTGAAGAAAAATCTCTCAGATCCTAGAGAAAGGCAATCTAGGAACTATCCCTGGCATTGTCTTAAAGTTGCTCATATTTTCAGGCTGAGTAAGAATTTACAGTTAAAAGCTTATGAAATTTTTGATAAAAAGAAGGAAGGACAAGGGATCTAAGAGTCAGAGAATAAGGTTTAGTAAAGGTTGAAAAAAAATTATTCCAGACTCTAGGAGAGGAAAGAATCTACCTATCTTAAAAACGAATATCTACACAATGGAGTACTACACAGCAGTAAGAAGAAATGATATCCTAAAATTTACAGGCAAATGGAAATGGATGGATTTGGAGAATATCCTCCTGAGCAAGGTATCTCAAACCAAGAAAGATAAGCAGGGGGTGTGCTCACTCATTAGTGGACTCTAAACAAAAAAGCAAGAAATCAAAGCATGTCCAAGCTGTGAACATCAACCACTGAACAGCTTGGAATCTGAAACACTATGGACTCACACCTTGGATCCAACTCCCTCTAATGGAATATATGACTCAGTCTTGATGTTGGGAGGAGGAAATTGGATCTTCCAGGAGTGGAGGCTGAACTGATCAATATTGGGACCTTAATCTGAAGGAATATTGCCAAATTCCTTTTATGAGGCCACAATTACCCTAATACTAAAGTCACTCAAAGACACAACAATGAAGGAGAATTACAGATCAATTTCCCTCATGAATACCGATGCTAAAATTCTCAACAAAATTTTGGCGAACCATATAAACAAAATATAAAAATATCATCCACCATGACCAAGTAGGCTTCATCCCAGAATTGCAGGGATGGTTCAACATACGAAAAACTGTAAACGTCATACATTATATAATAAAACTAAAGAAAAAAAACAATATCATATTCTTAGATGCTGAAAAAGCCTTTGACAAAATCCAATACTCCTTTTTTGATAAAAGCTCTAGAAGGATCAGGAATACACAGAAAATATCTCAATATAATAAATGTGATTTAAAAGAAGCCAACAGCTAGCATCAAACTTAATGGAGAAAAACTCAAAGCAACCCCACTAAAATCAGGAACTAGATAAGGATGTCCTATCCCCCATTATCTATTAAATATAGTTCTAGAAGTATTAGCTACATTAAAAAGGCTGAAAAAGAAATAAGGGAAACATCATGCTTTATAATAGCTACAAACAGCATTAAATACCTTGGAGTAACTATAACCAAAGAAGTAACAGATATGTTTGACAAAAATTTTAAATCACTGAAGAAAGAAATTGAAGAGGATATCAGAAAATGGAAAGCTCTCCCATGTTCCTGGATAGGTAGGATCAACATAGTAAAAATGGCAATCCTTTTAAAAGCAATCTACAGATTCAATGCACTGCCCATCAAAATCCCAACACAATATTTTATGGACTGTGAAAGAAAAATACTCAACTTCATTTGGAATAACAGGAAAGCAAAAATTGCCAAAACAATTTTGCTCAACAAAAGAACCTCAGGAGGCATCACCATCCCCGACTTCAGGTTATACTATAGAGCTATAGTAATATAAATAGTCTGGTACTAGCATAAAAACAGACTTGTGGATCAATGGAATTGAATTGAGAATCTGGGCATTAACCCAAAAACCTATGGACAGTTGATCTTCAAAAAAGAGACCCAAAATAGTCAATGCAAAAAAGATAGTATCTTTAGAAAATGGTGTTGGCATAGCTGGTTTGTAGTGTGTAGAAAAATGCAAATAGATCCTAGCCTGTCACCCTGCACAAAACTCAATTCCAAGTGAATCAAAGACCTCAACATAAACCCAGCCACTCTGAACTTGATAGAAAAGAAAGTGAGAAATACCCTTCTACAAATTGGCACAGGTGACCACTTCCTAAATATAACACCAGTGACACAGACACTAAGAACAATAATCAATAAGTAGGACCTCCTGAAAATGAGAAGCTTCTGTAAAGCCAGGGACACACTCAACAGGACAAAACAACAGCCTACAGAATGGGAAAAGATTTTCACCAACTCTACAAGTGATAGAGGACTGATCTCTAACATATATAAAGAATTCAAGAATCTAGAGCCCAAAACCTTGAATAATCCAATCAAAAAATGGGGTTCAGAAATAAAAAAGGAATTCTCAGCAGAAGAATTATGAATGGCTGTAAGGCACTTGAGAATGTGCTCAACATCTTTAGCCATCTTTAGCAAATCAAAACAACTTTGAGATACCACCTGACACCTGCCAGAATGGCTAAGATTAAAAATAAAATATATTAAAATAAAATAAAATAAAACGAATATCTTCAAGATGATTTTAACACTAGATACTGTATAACAGGGCAAACATCCATGCTCTGGCCTGGAATTTCATAATAGCCTTTGTATGGGAATCTTTTTGCCCCATCTCTCATTTTTCTCATTACTGTAACCACTTTAGATTTTAAACTCAATTTTGTCAGTTCACAAATAAAAATAAATTGACTGATTTCACACATTAGTGGATTTCACTAACTAAGTAAGTTGGCATGTTACTCCTACTTTTGGGATCATATTTGCTCGGGTATGATACCATAATACATTTACCTGGTTATCTGGCAAATGTCTATGAATAGAGAGGTCTTATTGTTAGAATTTTGTTCTTTCCTCTGAAGCCACACCTTACCCTCATTTCTGAGGTCAAGCTCAATTTAAAAAAAAAGTTTACAGCCCCACACTTTCTTCTTGATTCTTTTCTCCCAAGAGCTCTCTCTCTCTCTCTCTCTCTCTCTCTCTCTCTCTCTCTCTCTCTCTCTCTCTCTCCTTTTTCCCATTCTGTCTACTATAAAAATATCTCCCTGTTATAATAATAATAAGATTTTTCTACATAGAAAGACCCCCTCTAATTGTCTTCTGCCAGCCATGGCTGCCTTCTACCACATCCCCTGCATAGCGTATGAGGCCTTCCATTTATAAACGCATGCCACCAGCTAACAAAGTAAAGTGTTTTCATATCACACCAGACCAAACAAAACACATGATCTCAACACTCATGCCTCTTGGAGGTGGGACGTCTACAAGAGGAACAGTGAGAGGGGGCTGCAGGTAAGATACAGGGCTTAAAACACTTAGACATAGACTGTTGCTACATAGAAGTACTTTATTATTACTATAACAGAGATGGGGAGGGAAAGAGGAATTAAGGTAGAGGGATAGAAAGCACTTCAGGGAGTAAAGCAAAAGAGAGAGAGAAAGAGAGTGGGAATTTTTTTAAATGGGTCTTGACATCAAAACTCAGGGCAGGGCAAGGTTTCAGAATCCTAAGATTCCTCACTCTTTAGTTATATACAACGGTGGGTTATTGAAGCGGATGGGGGAGGATGCAGAATTCTCTGTTCTTGTGAGTTTGGGATGATTTTTTTTGCATCAATATTCATGAGGGAAATTGGTCTGTAATTCTCTTTCTTCATTTCATCTTTGAGTGGTTTAGGTATTAAGGTAATTGTTGCCTCATAAAAAGTGTTTGGCAATATTCCTTCAGTTTCTACTTTGTGAAACAGTTTGAGAAGTATTGGTATTAGTTCTTTGAATATCTGGTAGAATTCTGCACTGAAATCGTTTCAACCTGGACTTTTTTTTTTTACATGAGAGGCTTTTAATGACAGCTCCAATTTCCTTTAGGGTTATAGGTCTATTTAGGTATTTAATCTGATCTTGATTTAATTTTGGTAAGTGGTACCTGTCCAAAAAGCTGTTCATTTCTTTTAGGTTTTCCATTTTTGTGAAGTATAGATTTTCTTTTTCTTTTTTTATTTTATGATTTTTATCTTTATTTTTTTCCATATATCCTCTTACTCACACTCTTTTCCCCCTACTGACCTCTCTCAATCATTCTCTCTTCTCCACATTGTTTCATTATAGCACTAGAAAGGGCAAGAGGTCCCAAGGTGGTTCTGCATCTATGCCAGGCAAGTCATCCTAATATCAAGACTGGGTTGGTGTTCCTCTGGAGGGAATGGTCTCCAAGGTACTAGTCAAAGTATGACCTGATAATCTGCATTTCCTGGGGGATTCTGTAGTTTTGTCCCCCTTTTCATTTTTGATTTTGTTAATTTGGATACTCTCTCTCTGATTTTTGGTTACTTTGGATAAGGGTTTCTCTATCTTGTTGATTTTCTCAGAGAAACAACCCTTTGATTCATTTGAAGTAGGAAAAAGATGAAATGTATAGGTGAGGTAACCAGTTTTCATTTTGGAAATATCTAGGCATCTGTCTCTTGGAGAAGCTGAGAAGGCAAGTTGCACTGGAATAGCACAGAATCTATAAATATCTGAAAAGCAACTGAAAAAGGTTTATGTGTTGGTGTGTCAAAACAAGCTATAGCAGGCTATGGCTCTGGGATTTTTCTTTAGCTTGTGTCAGGGGCAAGGAAAGCAATCTGTTCTAAAGCTTCTTCAAGCTGAAATTAGTTGTCATTGTCATAATTAGAGCTTTAAAAGGGTTACCTTGTTGTCTAGGGACAGAGTAGGTTGTAGGAGTGCCAGTTAAATAAGCTATTTTTGAGGCATAGCGGACCGCCCATGTCAGACCAAAGCAAAGATGATGGTGTCTGACTTCCACCCAAATTATAGGCTGCCTTCTGCTAAAACTGAAGATGGCAATCTCTGAATACCCAACACTATCTGACCTGAGTTGTTTTTTGTTTGTTTGTTTGTTTGTTTGTTTGTTTTTCGAAGGTAGTCAGGAGTTTGCAAGAAGCAGGAGATAGGCAGTCCTGAAGCTAAGCAGCTCTGGGTTCCACAATGAGATAGCACATTGGCCCTGCAGCCAAATCATTGCCAGCAGTGCAGCAGCAAAGGGAATGTGTTCTCTTTGTCTCACTGCTTTGAGCAGAAGCCTCTGCTGCATAAACAGCTGGCCAGCCCAGAAGTCTATGTGGCCAGTCCAAAACTCTGGCAGAAAAACATGGGCCAGAATAAACAACCAAGTTGTCATATTCACTCATCAGTGAAAAGCAAATAGAGGTCAGGGAATTGCCCAGAGGACTGAAAGTTTGGAGACGGTTTTCAACCAGTTTGTGACACAGAAAAAAGAGGGTCAACCAGAGTCAAAACCTCACTGGGAAAAAACCACGACCTCAATTATTGCTAGAAATAAAATGTGGATGGTAATGGAATCCCCGTTGGAGGGGTTGCTTATTGTTTAGAAGGAGAATTCAGAGAATCATAGCTGTGTAAAGAGCACCAGGGAAATCCTTAGTCAATAAGGGGAAATTATAGATAAATAGATTTACTGAATATTTCTAAGAACCTAAGGATGGTAGGAGAGACTTTGTTCTTATCTCCTGAAAGGTGTAGAAGAAGAAACAAGATTTCACAAGAATGTTCCTTTGAGTAGATTTCCTTGGTTTCTAAGTACAGAATATTAATCCTAAAACTTGCCATAAAATCTATTCTTCATTTGGTCAAATGTAAGCAAGCTTTATTTTTATTAAAAATATTAAATACTGACAAAGATGAAAAATGGCTAGAACTATATGTTGGAAACTTTCCAGCTAAGTGACCCTGAGACACATGTTAATAGTGTTTATATAGACAAATCTCATAGGCCATCATACTTTCTCATGAGGCTTTACTGTTATTTTCCAAAAACTGCAACTCCTAGAAACCTAGGAAGTTATCTGGTCCTTTGACAGGTGTTATCTTTTAAGAACTGAAATTCCCAGACTTCCAGAAATTGCTTGATCCTTGAGAAGATGGGAACTACATGTTAAATTTGGTCTAACAATGGACCACTATGAGGCTATTTTGACTTTACCTATGAGTATGTGAGAAATGATGATAACTGCATGGAAGAAAAATTAAAGCTGATAAATCTCACTTGCAAAGTTACTTACTTTGAAAGAATTTCAAGATCTCTGGGGTAAAATTGTTTTAAATTCACTAAACTGATATGGTATAGCATGTCTTTAGAAATTGTAAAATGTATATTACAACAGCATAAACATTATTTTAAAGACAATGAATACACATCAATATCATTCTTAAATATAACTTTACAGTCATATGATTGAAAATAAAAGAATCAAAATTGTACATTGTTATTTTATATTATTGCTGCATCAACCATGTAAAAATGCCAAAGAAGAAAGCAAATTTAATATTTTTAAAACAATATGGCTGCTACTTTCTGTACAATGACAACTCAACTTTGTAAAATAGATATACAGATATACTTCTTAAATAAATATTTTTAAATTTTTACATAGCCCTGTGTGTGTTAGCATATATGTACATACATATACATTCTTTACATACTTTGCATATACATTGTTGGTAAGCACATAATTTTATGTGTGAATATGTATACATGTGTGTGTGTTAATTTAGTTGACATTGTACAGAAATTGACAGCTGTATTTATTGGCTAGAAATGATAAATTTATTCTTTCACATTTGTATATGAAAAATAAAACTATTTTAAATATTTAGGTTTTACATGGATATGAATACAGATGCTAGTAAAATATTTTGTAAATAACAAAATAACTCTAATCATCAGTAACTTAATATTGAATTAATTGGAGTTTTAAGTTAAAAATATAAGAGGATCATTTATGATGCTGTCTTCTGATTTTTCAGAATTCTTCTGTGGTGGTTGGTTTATGTTAATATATCAGATTCCTGGGCATAGCTAGGAAGAGGTAATATTAACTGAGAAAACTGAGAAAACAGAATTTCTCCTTGGTATCTTGTTCAATTCCTGTTTGTTCCAGGTTTGTTTCTGTGACTTCCCTCTTTGGTGCAGTGTGACCTGAAAGTTGTAAGGTAAGTACAAGCTTACTTCTCCTGATTAATTTTTGTCTTAGTGTTTTATCACTGCAATAGAAATCATAAAAAATCTCTTAGATATTTAAAGTCATTTCCAATAATAAATTAGTAGAAAAAGTACAATAAGCTGTTTTACTTTAATGAATAGAAAAAAAAACCATCCTTTTGTCCAATAATCCTGTAATGATAGTGTTAAAATGGCATTGCAGGTGCTGCTGATCCCTCTGATGTAACTATAATTTTGCAGTAACAGTGAGAAATTCACTATGACTTCAGAATAGCTATGAGTGTGATGGTGTTTATCTGTTTTATTTTATATTGAACTTTCTCAAGAGACTATATTTTAGAGTATCTTTACAATCTTGGTCCACAACAGTGTGTACAGTGTGAAGAAAGCAATTAGTTTGGCTTGTAGTAAAATAGCCTAAATTCTGCAGTCAGTCTCATCAAACAAAATTTATCTTAATTCACTTTTAGAGACAATCCCTCCACAAACTTGATAGTTATTCCTTGATGGATATTACCATTCTTTTTTTTCTGATTTCTTCAAATTTATTATTGCAGTAAAAGTCCTGCCACCAGAATTTCAAGGTGGCAATACTAATTTAAAATGATGAAAAGTGACTTTATTAAGAAGATATTTAATCAAACTGTCCATCTAGGAGAAAAGTCGTAGGACTTTCTTTTTTATTTATATATTTATTATTTGGCAGTATTACATCATGCATCATGCACCCCATCAAACTCATTATCAGAACTCTCAGATTCATGCCCATTCGTATGATCTCCCCATTTACAAAACTTACCATTCATGCTGCTCATTTACTTACTAGAGCCTAATTAAACTCCCTGTGGCCAAACCATTACTGAAAACAACTCATTCTTTACCCACACCCCTGCCAGAGGCCATCAATGCAAAAGTGAGGCACTGTATTATTTAGCTATGTTCTAGCCATGAGTTCTTGTGTGCAATGACATCTCTCTCTCTCGTTCTATTTTATTTTTTTTAAGTCCACTAATGAGTGAGTACACCACCTGCTTTTCTTTCTGGGATTGTGATACCTCGCTCAAGAGGATATTATCCATATCCATCCATTTGCCTGCAAATTTTAGAAAATCATTTTTTTCTGACTTTTGAGTAGTACTCCATTGTGTAGATGTACCACAGATTGTTAATCCATTCTTCATTTGAGGGGCATCTAGGTTTTTTTGTTTTTTTTTGTTTTTTTTTTTTTTTCCAGGTTCTTGCTATTACAAATAATGCTGCTAGGTGAGGTAATGCTTTTCTGGTGCCAATGTGAGACTTTAGGCTATATGTCCAAAAGTGGTATTTCTAGATCTTTGAGGAGAGTGATTCCCAGTTTTCTGAGAAACCTCCATACCACATTCCAACGTGGGTGAACATGTTTACATGACCACCAACAATGGAGGAGTGTTTCCCTTTCTCTGCATCCTCTCTAGCTGTCATTTGTGTTTCTAGTCTTAGCCACTGTGTAAGGTATAAGGTGTTATCTCAAAGTTGTTGTAATTTGCATTTCTCTGATGGTTTAAGATGCTGAACACTTTTTAAAATGTCTTTCGGCCATTTTTAATTCTGCTGAGAATTCCCTTTTTAGTACTGAACCCATTTTTTAATTGGGTTATTAAGGATTTGGGACTCTAGTTTCTTAAGTTCTCTATATAATTTATAATCTTATCCCATTCTTTAGTCTGTCATTTTGTCTTATTGACTGTGTCCTTGGCCTTACAGAAGCGTCTCAGGTTCTGGAGGTTCAACTTATTGATTGTTGTTCATAGTGTCTTTGCTACTGGTGTTATATTTAAAAAGTGGTCACCAGTGCCAATCCGTTGAAGGGAATTTCCCACTTTCTTTTCTATCAAGTTCAGTGTAGCTGGGTTTATGTTGATGTCTTCAATCCACTTGGATTTAAGTTTTGTGCAAGGTGATAGGTTTGGATCTATTTCCATTATTCTACACACTACCATCCAATTATACCAACACCACTTGTTGAACATACTACCGTTTCCAATGAATATTTTTGACATCTTTGTCAAAATCAGGTGTTCATAGGTTTGTGGATTAATGTCTTGGTATTCAATTTGCTTCTATTCATCTACAAGACTGTTGTAAGCCAGGACCAAACTGTTTTTTATTACTGTAGCTCTATAGTATACTTTGAAGTCAGAGATGGTGATGCCTTCTGAAGTTCTTTTGTTGAGCAAAACTGTTTTGGCAATCCTGGCTTTCCTGTTACCCAAATCAATTTGAGTATTGTTCTTTCAAGGTCTGTAAAAACTTGTGTTGGGATTTTGATGGGAATTACATTGAATTTGTAGATTGTCATTTTCACTATGTTGATCCTACCTATCCAGGAACAAGGGAGATATTTCCATTTTCTTATTTCTACTTCAAATTCAAACTTTGAGAACTATGTTGAATAGATATGTGGAGAGAGGACAGCCTTATCCAGTTCCTGATTTTAGTGAGGTTGCTTTGAGTATTTCTCTGTTTAGTTTTATGTCGGCTGTCAGCTTTTTGTAAATTGCTTTTATTATATTTAGGTATTTTCTCTGTATTCCTGATCTCTCTAGGACTCTTATTGTGAAAGAGTGTTGGATTTTTTTGAAGGCTTTTTCAGCATCTAAGGAAATGGTCATTTGGCTTTTTTCTTTACTTTTTTTATATGATGAATACATTTACAGTTTTTTTTTTTGTATGTTAGATGTTACCATTCTATACATAGATTAAAACAAACTCTAACTAAATAAAAATTAACTATAATGCTTCCTCTCTGTAATATTTCTGCCTTTCCCCAATAATTGACTTTATATATCATTTATAATACTAAAAATCTCTCTTCAGAGGGGCAAGATATAATTGTGTAACTGGGTGGGCATTTGTTTCAGAGACCTACTTAAATATCAATATTTGCAAATATTACAGTAAAAGACAAATGCTACATTGGCTGTGCCCTCCCAGAAATAGATCTCAAATGCCATGTGCTAGACATAACTGCTTTTAAGGGTTGTCACTAAGGTCCAAATCTGAGAGGAATTCTTATTCCATTCTTGTGATGACATAGCAATATGCCATTTTTTTACTGGATGATCTGATATAAAACCAATTACATTGAATATTATTTTGTAGGATTTCCCAATGATAACTCAGAGTTATTCAATTATTCTTCATGATTTCACACAAAGTAAAAGTTTTATAAAGTGGGAAAGACAAAAATCAAATATAATCATCATAGTCTTAAGATTCTGGTTCTTTTTGACAAAATTAACTCAAGATAGATAACTTTGATTTTGCATAGTGGAACCTTTTTTCTGTAGTGTCTTGTGGTCATAATACCTAGGAAATTACTAAGGATTCTGTCCCTGAGAAACCATTCTTTTCTGCCAGCCTACATAGGGGAAAATCATCTACATATTAGATTCTACTGGCCCAGGGTGAGTTAATTTCATGAGGTATTAGGAAAGAGCTAAAGCAAGTAAGTGATGGTTGTTCAAAAGAAGGACATTTCAAAAGATTTATCCAGCCCTATAGGTGAGATCTTAAAATCTGCGTAGGTTTCAGCTACATGGATAGGATAGGATGAAAAAAAGTCATGTAAGACCTACTACTATGTACTATGTTTTTATTAGGAAAAATGTAGGTAAAGAGAATGTAAAGATTAGAAGCTATTCTGTGAAATGGGATGATTGCATAATTAATCAGATGGGGATCTTGGGCTAAATTCTGTCTGTTGTCACTTTTGTAGTAAAAAGGATGGAAATTTTATATAGACTGAAAGTTTCAATTAATAGTGATTGATATATATGTATATATAATTTATTATTTATATATTATATATTATGATACATTTTATATGCAATATATATTATATTATTAACTATATGTATTATTTTTATACAATGTTATATATAATGCATGTAATATATTATAAATTAATTAATGTGTAATTAATATTTTTTTATTTGGGGGTTAGCCTCTAATACCTAGAGCTTTTAAGGGGCATTGTTTTCTATGTAAGAACTGGAAAATAATCTGTGATATATAATACTAATACTGTTCAGTTTAATCTTTTACATAGTAATTCTATCTGTCCATGCACTAGTGGGAGATTCTAGTCCTGTCAAATTGTTGCTTGTGTTGGGGGAAAAGTCAGGTTTTTGTCTCAGATACAGACAAGAACCTGGAATTTGGGTATCTAAAATGTCTGAGTGTATAGCCCATTTATTTACGTAGAGTGTCCTTTCCTTCTCTCTGCAAACTTAAGACTTCTCTGAATCCTATTTCCTCAATAACACATTGTAAAATATATATATAAAGTAAATATTGATATTTAGCATAAATAAGAATACTTTAAGCAAAGGATAGTAAAAGACTTGCAAATATCATGTATCATATTGCAAAAAAATATTCTTAAATTTTTCTACTTGTGTATAGAATAATTTTATTTCTAACAGGATATAATAGGAACAAAATTCCAAAATTAGAAGACATATTGAATATCATATAGACCATTAGGGTTCCCTATTCTCTCTTGTGTTTTACTAGCTAGTTAGTGTAAAACATATTATTATAGTAATTTTGTAGTAATAAAAGTTTTAAAGTAGCAAAAGTTTAATCTGAATATGAAAAGTAAGCAATAATTATATGTTTCTCTGTGTGCTATAGATTGTAAACTTTTACTAGTTTAATAAAAACATGAAATTTGGCTTTGAATATTTAAGCAACAATTGTATGACTGAAATAAGATCAATTCAAAACAATCCATTTAGTATGAGAAAAAGTATTTCCAAGATAGTTACTAAAGGAAAATGTCCTATTCAGTAATATTGGTAACTGAATAGGAATAAAAATTACAATACTTTATTAATCATCACAGTTTTATTTTATTTTCCATGGAAAGAACAGAGGCAGCAAAAGTCATGTTTAAAAAGCTATAACAAAAAGGTTTCACATTTTATAAAATTTTAAATATTATAATGATATACATTGTACTTATGAATTTGTAAATATTTAACATTTTATGGCATATAGTTACATTTTGTTTTTATTAATTATAAAAACTGCTGACCTAAAAAGTGATGAGTATATTTCACAAAATAATAAAAATCATCACTTTATTCATAGACTTTATGAAATAAAACAACACTGATAAGGTTCAGTTATTGTAGAGAGCTTTACTTTAGTGCCACAAATCAGCTCCCAAATTATAACAGGGAGACTCCTTATTAGCTATGAATGCTTGACCTTATCTTAACTTTAGCTCTTATTTTTTTTCCTTTTTTTCTGATTTGGCCCATATGCACTATGTGTGTTCTATCATAAGTTAGTGGGAGATACATGGGCAGGGAAGTGAAGATGTATGCTTGGCCCTGATTGGTTGCAGGCAGAATACAAGGAAGTAGAAAGCACATCACAAAGTCCTTGCTCCTGATTGGACCTCATGAAAAATATAGTAAATTAATGAGATTTTTAAACTTTCTTAAACCCCTGCAAAATATGTCTCAGTACTATTTCTTGGAAACATAAATATGGACATGGCCAGGACCTATCCACTTGATCAGTATTTAATTAATGCTTGCTTCAAATTTGGCTTTAAACTGTGGTAGTGGTGTTATTCTCAACAAGTGGAATTAACATATTCTGGAGGCCCCAGAAAGAGCCAGATCACCTACTCAAATTTTAAAACTGAACTTTCACTCTAGAACTACACACATACACACACACACACACACTCACACACACACACACACACACAACAAGCAAAACAAAACTTGTGGTTTGACTGTTGAAGGATTGCTTAGCAGAAATTTGTGGTGGCCATAGTGCATTCATGGACATTAGCATGTTTCATGTATTTTAGAGTAAAGAGAAGTTTTATTACTGTATGTATTTTTTTTAGCTATTCTGAATGTTTTACATTTTTATATAAAGTTTGATATTGACTTTCTAAAATAATAAAAGAATTAAAAATGAAAAAAAGAAATGAAATGACATATACAACAGTCCGCACTGCTACTGATCTACACCTTTGAAAATAGAAAGCATTTTAACACATATTTATTTTTTCAAGTTGGGTCCAGTGACTGCATGCTGCTTCAATGATGTTGTATCTCTAATTTGTTACTAAATTTTAATGTTTTCCTTCAAAGTGTTCAACTTATTTTGGTCACCTGAATCAATGACTTGTGTTGTTGAATTTTGGTTATTATTATTTTTTTTTGTAATTTGATTTTATGTGTATGGGTGTTTTTCTTCATGTGTTACCCTTTATATTGTACTTTTATATTGAAAGTAAAATGTTTTATACAGTAAAAGAAGTTAGAAACATAAAAAGAAAATTACAATACTTTTAAACTGAATAATGACTCAGGGTACACACAGCCTTGCTGTGCATCACACGCATAAAATCTAAAATTGAGTTTTTAATCTCTCTTTCCTAATTCCTTGTGCTATTGATTCTGTTTATAATGAACCAGAATACAATCATTAAATCAATTCAATTTTAGTTCCTTTAGTTAGGTGGTTCTTGTGTCTGAGATTCTGCTTTATAACTATTCTCTTTCTCTTACACACAAACACACACACACACATACACACAAAAAATAATAAAAGAAATATGTGGATGGTACTGGTTGTGCACACTTGTAGGAATTCCTGAAGGAGATGGAGGTGAGAATATCATGAGTATCAGGCCTGCCTAGGCTACACCTGTCCTAGGGTGCTGGAGAGAACCTCAACAGTTAAAGCACTGGCTGCTCTTCCAGAGCTTCTGAGTTCAGTTCCTAGCAACCACACATTAGTTATTCCTAATGACATCTGGTTCCCTTTTCTGATCTCCAGGCATACATTTAGGCAAAATACTGTATGCATAATAAATAAATAAAAATAAAGTTTTAGAAAAGAAATAAATGTTGAAGTGCACATGAAAGCAACTGTGTAACTGATAAATGCTTAAGTTTGTGTGTGTTGACTCAATCCTACAGAATAAAGTACAAATACTCTCTCACAATTTATAAATTAGAGTATCCCTAAAACTCTCTACAAACTTGAAGTAAGAAAGTATTATAATAGTTAATATTCAGTGCTTTATCAATGTGCTTCAATTAGCATGGCATATTCTGATATTAACATTTTTAATTAACAAGACACATTTGTTTAAACATTTAACTCATTTTGGTACTTTTGGTGTGATAATTACTTGTTGCACAAGTTCAAGTTAGTATATAATGAAAACTTAGAGCCACATATTTGGGAAAAGCTGAAATATCAGAGAGAGGAAACAGACCACAGTAAACTCTCACCAGTCTACTTCTCAGACCAAATAGGGTAACTGCTGTCTTCAAGAGTCCTCAACCTTACAGGTCCTTTCTAGAGAATGCCCAAATCTCTGCTCCTCCTGCCTTAATTATTTTAGCTATGCAGTTCCTTCATGTACAGGCTAAACTCTGCATCATAATTTTAGGGTTAGGAGCAAATGTGTGAGCTACTACTGTTTGGTTATTAGGCCTTGAACTCACCAAAATACAGAAAGATCTCTGTCTCCTGAGTGATAGGATTAAAGGCATGAGTCACCACTCTCTGACCCTCCTGGCTTGACTGTGAGTGATTCTGTTCTCTGATATTCCAGGCTGATTTTATTAACTATAAAACACATCACCACAATACTCTTAATATCTCAGCTTAATAAATGATCTATAGTATAGAAAAAATTAAGAAACTAATCTGACTCACATGTAGTAAATAGTGGATCTCCAATAATAAATTAGCAATATTTTGATGATTCAGCTTGATTGTCATGTTTGTAACATGAAATCCCTGAAGGACTATTAAATCACACAAATAGTGTCCTGCAAAGAGGATTAGTTAATAGAGGAAAACTCTCCATGACTTCATGCAGCATAATCTCATAGACACTGGGCCTAGTGAGAATAAGCTAGAGGAAGGGAAGAGCTCCCTGCTATAACAATTGTTTGTTTGTTTATGTTTTTTCTGATTCCGGGAGCCTATAACAGGCTCTCTGACACCTCCTCACTGAGTGGATCTAAAAATCTGTGAACATTTGTGCCAAAACATTTATTTCTTCTCTTGGTTGTTTCTGCAAGATTTTTCTCAGTGATGTTAAATTAGATAGTGCAAAAAAGGAAGACAGTAATATTGAGTTCCTATGAGAATTTAAAAGGAGCCTAACAATACTTTTTTTTTTTAAGTAGCATTTGATGACAATAAATGGCAGATGGACAGAGGTATTAATAAAAAAAATACACACTGGACTTACCCATATATTTTCTCCTGTATTTAATACACACACTACAGGGTCCTGCTAGTCCCTAATAATTTGAAAGTAATCCAGGCCAAAATTGTTCATTGGATAAGACAAAAAAATCTCTTCCAAAGTGGAGATTTCTTGGCAAGAAAAGTTCAAAGTATAACTGTGAATCTAAATGGAGTTCACAAAGAATATAAAGTATAATTCTACATGAAGAAAGACTAAAGATATCATTCAAAGATAATTAGAACTGAGGGATATATTCAATTTATCTGCAGGACACAAGATCAGTGTGCAAAAATCAGAAGCCTAAAATTCTACCCAAGACAAGATCACTAAGAAAGAAATTGTGCAGTTTCATCCACAATTAAAATATTTAGGATAAATTTAACCCAAAATTCAAGAGAACATCACAATATAATTTTTAAATTAACATTGAATTAAATTGAATAGAAATACATTTCTGAAATACATTGAAAGCTATTCATGTTCATTTGATTTAGACAGGTTAGTAATGTTTAAATGAAGTTCAAAGAAATGTGTTGACAAGTCCCATTCATAACTCATGGCCTAAGGACATATGATGTCTTTTGAGGAAAGGAAAAAAAAGGTATTATTTTAAAAGTTATGGACACTGTTAAGTCCATCATAATCCAATAATCCACTGAATGGCCTCATAACCTTGATTGTATAAGCTACATATAATGGACTTGATTGGTTATTTGAAAAGGGTGGGCACAAGGGAGTAAGTAGTAAGTGAGTAGAAACAGATATGGAAGGAATTCGGAGAAAAAATTAGGAGTGACTGTGATAAAATCTGTTGTATTCATTTTTTAAAGAAATAAATTTAATTTTTAAACAGAAAAAAATAAAAATTAGTTTTTAAAAGTTCAGTGAAATTTCATTAAAACATCAACTACATTCTATAGAATTTGAAAGCGATAATCTCAAAAGTCACGTGGGAAAACATAATAAATAAAAAGAATGATCTTGAGTAAAAAGTAACATTTTCTATGGTTTCAAAACAGGCTTTTCTCTATATAGCCCTGCTTGTGTTGAAATTCACTCTGTGGACCAGATTGTCCTCAAATTTAGAGATTCACCTGCCTCTGCCTCTGCCTCCAGCATGCTGGGACTAAAGGCATGTGGCACCACCATCTGGGGAATACAAAGCAATCTTAAATAAACACAACAAAACGACTTTAAGCATGTCATCACCTGATCTCAAATTATGTAGTAATACAATTAAATAGACATTGACATAAAGAACTCATACAAATGTTTTCTTAAATATTAAGCACAAATATATACAGAAGCATAGTCCCACAGGAAATGATATTACTTAATTTTGATATCTACTTCCATTTTGCATGGAAATTTCCAAGATACCCACAAGCTAAAACTAGAAAGAAACAAAAAAAATGATACTAATCTATTTTCTCCAATAACTATTGGATCCCCAAAATTTCCAGTTGATAGGAAGAATTTGTTGAGGCTTCATGAAGTAAAACTTTGAACTCAACAGCTCAGACCTGATTTTAACTGTTTCATACATCAATCACCTATGTGGCCTTTGAAAAGTACAGATACTTATTCACTATTATTTGGTGAGACTTACTTACCAAAGTTATTATATTAAAGGCTATAAACCCTAAAAGCTCATGTGCCAAGCACAGAGCTTTCCATATCTTGTCAAAAGATGGAAAAAAAAAAAACCTTAAATTTTCTGGTACTTTAAATGCTCTGTGGGAATGTGGCCCTCACCACATGACAGAAGTATTACATTGCTCTAGCAAAAAAATATTTTGAGCCAGTGCTTTCCAAAATAATTGATGGCTATGTAAATGTACCTTTCAATCTTGTTAAGCCCTGGACTATTACATATCAGTAAGCTATATCATGAATTAAAAACCTCTCTCCTTATCTCAAGTGTTAGCATCCAAAACACTCACCAGGGGCAAACATATGCCTGCCTGTACTGAGGATAAATAACACAACCAAGAAATCCATTTATTTGTGTGCATGAAGTGCACTCTCCTTTTAATTTAATGTCCCCTAAATTCTGTTGGTCTTCCTAAGCCCATCAGGAAATATTGAAGTCAAAGAAGACTTGTCAAGTCAGTTTCCTGGAAGTGTTGTTTTTATACTTGGAGTATAAAAGTAACAATAATAGAATTTCCATTCAAGAGACAAAGAATATACATTAAAATATAGAAAACTGGAGATCTGTGCAATGAGTATATACTACTATATGATGATTAAATCAATAAACATTTGCTCTGTAAGTTAAAAATTATAAGTTCCGTCCAATAAAATTAAGAGTACTGGATGAGTGAGACAATTCAGTAGGTAATTTTCTAATTTCCTGTCTCTGTGACCCAAAATGGTGACCCAAAATGTGACCCAAAATGTGAGAACAAATTTATGTAAGTTGTCCACTAACATATATGTGTATATAGCACATAAAAATACAAATAAATAATATAACAAAAATAATTTAAACTAAATAGATAGCTAATTCTTTTTAAATTATGAATATTTATGAATCCATAACATTATTTTAAAAATGTGTATGGTATAAACTAATGATTTTCATGGGATTGTAATAAGAGTGATTCAGAATATAAAAAGGGATTGTATAATTTATTCATTTGGAAGCTTCCCTTGGCCTCACTCATCCCTATTTCAAACACCAACTTTCTCAGAAAGCCTGCCAAGCAATGACTTCTCCTCAGGTATCTGATCCTTAGACCTGCCATGTAATTATTTTTCTCTCTCTTTCATGTCATTTCTGAAAGTATTAAGAGTCACCCAGGGACACTTTGCTCATTGAACCTGCCGTATTTATTTGGCTTTATCTAGTTTATTGCATAGGTAGAGAAACCCACTACTGAGATACAAAAATACTTACAGTCTGATGCCAACCCTAGATAGAATTGGACCTTGCTTGCTGGCTGCTGTCCACCTGAGCCACACACCCCCCAGGTTCCCAGAAAACATGAGGAGCCATTCTCTGTTTTACTTGCCATGCCTGTACCACACTGGATTGACTTTTGGCCTGAGCCAAAACTCACCTATTTCCAAGCCAAAAACAAAAAACCTAAAAAACAAAACAACAACAACAAATATCCACTCTATAAGGAATCTAATCTCTCTCCCTTTTTTTTTTTTTTTTTTTTTTTTTTTTAATCTTTTTACCCCTTAATGGTCATTGCCTACTTTTTCAAACTGGTCTTAGATGCCTGAATTGACATGCCCCCTGAGCCTTGGTAACAAGTAGTTGCCTGGGCTCAGAATATTGCCTCTGGAATTTGCTGAGTCCGATGATAACAAGAGAGTTATTTTGTGCTGTTCTATATTAAATAAAAAAAAAAAACTAAGGAATTGGGGGATATACAGGGATGGCAAAAAAAAAAAAATTCAGAGGGAAAGCTGAACACAAAGTAAATATATGTGTAATGTGTAGCAATCTTATTTGCATTATCACCCTTGATAAGTCATGCTTATGATTTTTATCTTCTTTATAGTTATTGTTAACTTATCAGCATTTTAAATTTATTTTACTGTTTTCCTTGATAAATATAAAATAAATAAAGAAAAAAATTGTAACAAAAAGTAAGCTTAAAATTTATAATGAGCTTTGTGAGAAATACCATATGGTGTGTCAACATCTTAGTTAGCTACAGCAGGTTGACAACACCATTTTGACTAAGGTATTAAAGGGGGGTTATATGACTCCACTGACTTCTTAAATAAAGATCACCACACTGATTGGGCTTACCTCAGGGACATTAGGTCTTCCAGATATTTTGGTTTAGGATAAATTTCTACATAGTAATTTCTGTCCTGTTTTAAAAGTGAAGTTTATGAAAAATTAAATTGGAAAGATACTGGTTTCCTGAGATATTAAAGCTGAACCTTCATACATTCATGTACAGAAATGTTTCTTGCTGACAGCCAGTTTGTAATGTAAAGAGTAATTCCCTTGGTATTGATTTTAGAAACACTAAAATGTTTGCACTGTGAAACAGTGTTTTTATTATCTAGAGATAGTATAGTATTTATACCTAACAGATAAAAATCCCCTGATTGTCAAACACTTCAGAGATATTAGAATATGGCATTTAATAAAAATACTACTCATAATAGGTACATGTCAGATTCTGCCTGCATATTGTATCTTCTCCAAACAAGATAGATGGCTGCAACAGAACTTCCACCTGGAGCTCACTTTAAATGTAGTGAAGGCAACCACAAAGCAGAAAATTACTTCTCTCCTTAATTGTTGCTAAGGCCCTTTTCTGCAGACAAGTTGGAAACTAGGAAATTATTACCTCATCATGCAAAAACCAAGTGGGTCAGTCTTCCCATATTCCTACTCCACAGGAAAATCTTTCAGATCTTCTAGATCTGGCAGTTGAAGACTTATAGTGCCTTGAAACCTCTGTCCCCAAAGACCACAGAGAAACATAGGGTAGCTACCATGGTGTCTGGAAAGCTGTCTTTTGCTTATTCAGGTGAAATTTACCCTTCTCAGACCTAATAGTGTTTGATGATTAAAGTACTGATAGATTTACCAGTTTAATACCTTTCCCCTCAGTCTCCCAAGGCTATAATCACCTTGGTAGCTCATTAGTTCATTATTTAAGTTTCATGTTAAAAATACAGACATTTTTGTCTTTTTCTTTTTTTTTAATGTTTTTAAATTTTTATTTACTCTTTGGTAATTTCATATAAGATCATAGACATTTTCAAACTCCTCCAACCTCTTCGTCAGCACAGTTTTTTTTTTCCTTCTTTATTTTGTATTTATCAAAAAAAACACAGTAAAAAAAAGAATTTAAAATGTGGAAGGATTAACAATAACTATACAGAGGATAAGAATCATAAGCATGGCTTATCAAGGGTGGAAATACAAATAAGATTGCTACACCTATATTTTCTTTGTGTTCATCTTTCCCTCTGAATTTTTTTTTCCATCCCTGTATATCCTTATTCAAGGTCTTTTCCCCCTCCCATCACATCTGGTCATTTTTTCCTCTGCAACTCCCCATCCCCAACCTGGGCAGGGAGCAGACAGTCCTATGGTCCCCCTGACCCAATAATGCTTAGATCAGTCTCCACTTCTGGCCAAATCCAGTTCTTTCCCTCCTCCCTCAAGAGTGAGTCAGGTGTTCCTCTAGGTGGAGTGGGATCCAAAGGGTCAGTCCAGGGTGCTTCTGATCCCAAGCTGTTCCGTGGTTGTGGTTTGCCGCTTGG